>CAIGRB010101316.1:112974-144151 GCA_903798255.1 Fraxinus quadrangulata
ATTTTAAAGCATCTTGAGATGCATATAATTGACTTGTATATTTTATTTTATTTATATTTTTATCATATTCTTTTTCTAATTTATCTTTTCTTTTTTCCTTTATAAATTTCTTAGTCTTATACGGATCTCTAGGTTTTTCCATACTTCAAATATTTTTAGGTCTTAATAGAAATTCTATTCATATTATGATGACTTGATTGTAATTTTCATAGTAGGGGTATTTATGGTAGTTTCATAAATCAGTAATGGTCAAATGCCATTTTGGAAATATGACTTTATATTTAGGCTATTTTTATGTATTTCCCCTCTAGAAAAGAAATGGTAAGAGATCTGAGAAAGCTTAAAATATTATCCTAAATTGAAAGCAACCTAATGAATTTTCAAGCCCCTTAAAACAGCTATTGGATATTATATTCCTAAACATCACTCTTAAGGAAAGAAAAAGATCACATTAATAACATAGCGCTTGTTTAAGGAGAAAAGATTGGCATTTGATATTAATACAGTTTCTGGTCATAGTTAGAAAATTTTAAAGTTTGTTGTCGTCATAAATTTTTCGTCCTTCTAAAGCAGGTTTGGTAGGACTACTGATTTTTTTTGAATATTTTGAACGACAAACTGTACACAGAATGAACTAATCAGAAGTATAATATTATCAAGATCATTGTATTTCAATATATTATTAAGAAACTCATAATTCAATTGATTCACTTTCCAGGAAAGTGGTGAAGTTTCTTTATGGTTGGTTGAAAGAGAAAAATCATGTAGGAGTCCAAAAAAGAAATGGTTAGGGACCTGAGAAGAAAAGCTTAAAATACTATCCTAAATTGAAAGCAACTTTATGAATTTTCAAGTCCCTTAAAACACCCATTGGATATTATATTCCTAAAAATCACTCTCTTGAGGAAAGAAAAAGATCACATTTATTTTCATCCTTATAAAGTAGGTTTGATAGAACTACTGATCTTGTTGAAGATTTTGAACGATAAATTGTACACATAATGAATTAATCAGAAGTATAATATTACCAAGATCATTGAATTTCAATATATTATTAAGAAACTCATAATTCAATTGATTCACTTTCCAGGAAAGTGGTGAAGTTTCTTTATGGTCGGTTGAAAGAGAAAAATCATGCACGAGTCCAAAAAGGAAATGGTTAGAGACCTGAGAAGAAAAGCTTAAAATACTATCCTAAATTGAAAGCAACCTCATGAATTTTCAAGTCCCTTAAAACACCTATTGGATATTATATTCCTAAAAATCACTCTCTTAAGGAAGGAAAAAGATCACATTTATAACATAATGCTTGTTTAAGGAGAAAAGATTGGCATTTGATATTAATACAGTTTCTGGTCATAGTTAGAAAATTTTAAAGTTTGTTGTCGTGATAATTTTTTTGTCCTTGTAAAGCAGGTTTGTTAGAACTACTGATTTTTTCTGAATATTTTGAACGACAAACTTTACACAATGAACTAATCAGAAGTATAATATTATCAAGATCATTGAATTTTAATATATTATTAAGAAACTCATAATTCAATTGATTCACTTTAATCAGAAGTATAATATTATTAAGATCATTGAATTTCAATATATTATTAAGAAACTCATAATTCGATTGATTCACTTTCCGGAAAGTGGTGAAGTTTTTTTATGGTTGGTTGAAAGAGAAAAATCATGCAGGAGTCCAAAAAAAAAAAAAGGGTTAGAGACCTGAGAAGAAAAGCTTAAAATATTATCCTAAATTGAAAGCAACCTAATGAATTTTCAAGTCCCTTAAAAACACCTATTGGATATTATGTTCACGAAATTATCTTTCGAATAAAAACTATCGTAAGTGTACAGTTCGTTAACAAGTAATAAAGTGGAATTTTTGAGTATCGTCTCACGAAAATTGATTAGTTCAATTCTTATTACTTTGACCTTAACCGAGACTAGAATAAAATGACGTGTTTGTTGTGCTAAAATTATAACTAAAATAATACTAAAAAATGCAATTATAAATGATTTAACTAAATTAATTGCAAACGGCATTGAATGTCAGTTAGAGTGTTTTAATTTATGATGAATGTACTAGGATCATGATTCCTTATGTAATAATTCATTTTAAACTTAATTCTACACTTTGACAACACGGTTATATATTGACAAATCAATGTTCCTAAATTATTCAACACTCTCTCTCGAGTAATGTCAAATATATTTTCATATATGACCCGACTAT
This sequence comes from Fraxinus quadrangulata, assembly GCA_903798255.1. Lineage (NCBI taxonomy): Eukaryota > Viridiplantae > Streptophyta > Magnoliopsida > Lamiales > Oleaceae > Fraxinus > Fraxinus quadrangulata. The sequence continues at coordinate 115,202 of CAIGRB010101316.1, forward strand.
ATCTCTATGACAGATGCAAACATATAAGAGTGCATGAGTTTTTATGAACACTTAAAGATTTCACATAGGGCGTAGCAGTATATTTTTATCTCATATCGAACATATGACAATTTATATATGTCGAACATATTTTCCTTCTTTCGAATGCATAAGTCACCAAATTCATACCACAATAATAGTGGAGAAAAGAAAATAATATAAATTATTTAATATTCAAAAACGTGTTTTCAATGTCAAATATATAAAATTGAAAATTAAAAACTCATATTACATGATTCATCGTTCTCCTAGTAAAAAAAACCTAGCCTAGCATGTTATGAATAAGAAAACAAAAGATATAATGAAGAATCGACATTACCCTATTAATCTTGAATTGAATTTCCATAATGAATAGTTTCAATCATATAAAGCATTAAAAGTATTAGCTTCTCCAATTGAAATAGGTAAAGTGAAACTCCCCGGATCCTTAAGCTTGGGAGACAGTTTTTTTTGTAATCTTGTACTGCTCTCCTCTCTCAGTGCCACAATTTTAAATTTTGGAAACTTTTTCTTCTTTGATATCATGTCCTTCAAAAATCTTGCATAGCTTGAAATCCGTTGTATTGCGTCTATGAACGGGATATTGATGTGGAGTTTCTTTAGCACATCCAAAGACTTTTCAAACTATTGGTCTAGCTTATGTCTCTTCAACCTTTGTGGGAAAATATGAGGCTCGTAAGGATTGATAGGAATGATTGCCTTAACTCGTGGTGTATCTGAATTCTCTTTAGTAGATATTTCTATCGTCTGTTTAGTCTGTTCCACTCGCTCCTCATCTGAAGAAGGTATTGTTTCCTTAGTAGCAACTAGCCTCTTGATATGTATTTTCAGTAATTGCATCCCACACCTGGTGGTGATTGTATTCACAGATGGATCCTCAAATATTTCATTTTCCAAAATACTTACGGCTATTACCTGCTCTTTGGGATTAGTCTCAATATTGCTTGCCAAAGTACCTGGTACTCTACTTATCATAGAAAGTGTCATCTGCCCAACTTGAGTCTTCAGATTTTTAATAGCAACACTCTGATCTCAGATAGTTGTTTTAGTCTTCTTCATGAACTGATTATTAGCCTACATGTATTGATTTATTTTTTTCATAAATTTCCCAAACATCTCTTCCAGTTGAAATTTTTTTCTCTTACTACTGAAACTGATCCTGCGACCTATTCTAATTCTGATTAACCCAAGAGAAATTTGGGTATTTCCTCCAACCTGGGTTGTAAGTATCTAAATGTGGATTATTCTGTTGATGTTGTCCCCATTGTACAAAATTCACTTGTTCCATACCTCGTGCTAGAATAGGACAATCCGCTGTATGATGATCTGTCACACACTCTTCACAACATGGCTTTTTAGCTTGTGCTACATTGGCTGTATGTGATATACTCTTCACCTTATGAAATAATTAATCTATTTTCACAAGTAAAGTTGAGTAAGCAACCACCTCGTATACCGGGAGCTTTCTTTTGAATAACTCGCTCAAAAGCCCACATAGCTGAAGTTGTAGCCACTGTCTCGAATAAATTCAAAGTTTCGTCAATTGTCTTTATAGGTAAAGAGACGTTAGATGAAGAATCCTCCATGCTTTTGAACGATGGAAGCAATCCCGCATAGAAATATTGAACTTGGAGTCTTTTGCTAATACCGTAATGAGGACACTTCCGTAACATGTTCTTGAACCTGTTCCAAGTTTCATCAAAAGATTCTGATTCATTTTGGCGAAAGATAGATATATCATACTTCAATTTTTCTATCTTAGCTGGTGAGGAAAATTTTGTACAGAACCTTTGAGCTAAATCATTCTATGTGCTGATACTGGTAATGGGTTGAGAATCTAACCATTCAAGTGCTTTATCACACAAAGTGTGTAGAAACAGCCTTAGTCTAATATTATCATCTGAAATACCTTGATATCGAAAATGTTGATACATCTCCAAGAATCGAGAGACGTGTGTATAAGGATTTTCTTTAGCTCTACTATAAAACTGATGTCCATTCTGGAAAAAATGTAAAACATTGGTCTTCAGCTAGAAATTAGGATGCCCAAATGGAGAGTAAACGATGTTGGATTGACTTTGAATGATTTGTGATGTCATGAAATCCCAAACAAGCATAGTTCTCTCATCAATAGCTTCCTCTTCGTTGACCTGAACTACTTGATTGTTTTGTTCGTTAGCCATGTGTACTTGTAGTCTTTGGACCTTTTGTTGTGCTGCTCTTGCTTCCCATTCTCTACAATGAAAGGTGCATTCGATTTCTGGATCAGCTGGAATCAATTTATTGTCAAGCGACCTTCGCATATAAGATCTAAAAGAAAAATAATAGTAGCACTTAGATAACTAAAATGAAATAAATAAATAACAAAAAATGTTCCAATTAGTGTTGAGGTAATTAAAATCAAACTAAACTCAATCTCCGGCAACGGCGTCAAAAACTTGTTCAGGAAAATATCTTTCGAATAAAAAATACTGCAAGTGTACGGTTCGTTAACTAGTAATAAAATAGACTTTTTGAGTCTGAGTATCGTTTCAAGAAGATTGATTAGTTCGATTCTTATTACTTTGACATTAACCGATACTAGAATTGTGCTGAAATTATAACTAAAATAATGTTAAGTATGCAATTATAAATGATTTAACTAAATTAAATGCAAACGGCGTTGAATGTAAGTTGGAGTGTTTTAATTTATGATGAATGTACTAGGATCACGAATCCCTATGTAATAATTCGTTTTAAACTTAGCTCTACACTTTGACAATGCGATGATATATTGACGAATCAATATTCCGAAATTTTTAAACACTCTCTCTCGAGTAATGTCAAACCTATTTTCATATATGACCCGACTATATTTTTATGATGGATGGGAACATACAAGAATGCATGAGTTTTTATGAATACTTAAAGATTCACATATGGCATATCGGTATATTTATATCCCCTATCGGATCCTATGACAATTTATATATGTCGAACCTATTTTCCTTCATTTTAATGCATAAAATAAGTCACTAAATTCACAAAACTACCGTGTATAATAATTGTGGAGAAAAGAAAATCATATAAATTATTCAATATTCAAAAACGTGTTTTTAATGTAAAATATATAAAATTGAAAATTAAAAACTCATATTACATAATTCATCGTTCTCATAGTACAAAAAAACTAGCCTAGCATGTTATGAATAAGAAAACAAAAGATATAATGAAGAATCGACATCACCCGATTCATCTTGAATTGAATTTTCGTGTTCTTGGAGTCGATCTTAACGTTCGTACCTCCGTTTCTTCCCCCAAAAACTCTTAAAAATATGTTATAATGCGTCTCAAAGGCTCTAAGATTTTAAATGACGCCTCAAAATTTATTTCCATAAAAGTTTTATTGAAATAAGGAAATCAGATTTTTTTCCCCCGAAATTGTACTATGCGATTACATAGTACATTTTCATGCAACTGCATGGTTCATTTAAATTTTCCTTAAAATTCTCTGAAGCACTATATGCGACCGCATGTAAGATGAACTATGCGACTTCATAGTTCAAGTACACTTCCATTTGCATTTTGGTCCTCAAACTCCGTTTTCTCGTTTCTCGATCTCTTTTCTTACTTTTTCTTCTTCCAATACTTCATTCCTTTGCTCTATTGGTTTTTGACTCATTCACATCTTTGTTCCTTCTCCTGTGTAATCTTTTATCTATTTACACTTTGGTCCCTGAACTTTGTTTTGCTTCCATTTTAGTCAATTTTCGCTCATTTTTCCTAAATTCCCCCATGTACATCAATATTATCATATAAAACACAATTTATATAGAATTAAGCCATATTTCGATATATTGACCAATAATTGTCCATATTTTGTGACTTAAATAAGTGTGTGAAACGCACTTATTAATTATATTCCTAAAAATCGCTCTCTTAAGGAAAGAAAAAGATAACATTTATAAAATAACACTTGTTTAAGGAGAAAAGATTGGCATTTGATATTAATACAGTTTCTGGTCATGGTTAGAAAATTTTAAAGTTTGTTGTCGTGATAAATTTTCATCCTTGTAAAGTAGGTTAGGTAGAATTACTGATCTTGTTGAATATTTTGAATGACAAACTGTACACAGAATGAACTAATCAGAAGTATAATATTATTAAGATCATTGAATTTCAATATATTATTAAGAAACTCATAATTCTATTGATTCACTTTTCAGGAAAGTAGTGAAGTTTCTTTATGGTTGGTTGAAACAGAAAAATTATGCACGAGTCCAAAAAAAAAATGGTTAGAGATCTGAGAAGAAGAACTTAAAATATTATCCTAAATTGAAAGCCACCTTATGAATTTTCAAGTCCCTTAAAACACCTATTGGATATTATATTCCTAAAAATCACTCTCTTAAGGAAAGAAAAAGATCACATTTATAACATAGCGCTTGTTTAAGGAGAAAAGATTGACATTTGATATTAATATAGTTTCTGGTCATAGTTAGAAAATTTTAAAGTTTGTTGTCGTGATACATTTTTCATCCTTGCAAAGCAGGTTTGATAGAACTACTGGTTTTTTTTTTAATATTTTGAACGATAAAATGTACACAGAATGAACTAATCAGAAGTATAATATTATCAAGATCATTGAATTTCAATATATTATTAAGAAACTCATAATTCAATTGATTCACTTTCCAGGAAAGTGAAGTTTCTTTATGGTTGGTTGAAAGAGAAAAATCCCACACGAGTCCAAAAAAGAAATGGTTAGAGACATGAGAAGAAAAGGTTATAATACTGTCCTAAATTGAAAGCAGCCTAATGAATTTTCAAGTCCCTTAAAACACCTATTGGATATTATATTCCTAAAAATCACTCTCTTAAGGAAAGAAAAAGATCACATTTATAATATAATGCTTGTTTAAGGAGAAAAGATTGGCATTTGATATTAATACAGTTTTTGGTCATAGTTAGAAAATTTTAAAGTTGTCGTGATAAATTTTTCATCCTTGTAAAGCTGCTTAGGTAGAACTACTGATCTTCTTGAATATTTTGATTGAAAAACTGTACACAGAATGAACTAATCGGAAGTATAATATTATTAAGATCATTGAATTTCAATATAATTTTAAGAAAAATTACAACTATCCAGGCTATAAGATTGTCAAATAATCATTGAATTACAGATTGAGAATTTATTAGAATCTAAATACCTCACTAGCTCTAAAAATTTATGCAGTGGTCATCGCTAGATTTCATTGTATTTAATAAAAATGAGAGGTGATATGCAAGATATGTAATACTTCAAGGAAAACGTTGATAGTTTTCATCTAGCACGAATCTACGCCCCTAAGTTCGCAATCGTTGGGAAGGTCTTAAAAATTTGATTGCGGACTCAAATCTTCATTTCATAAATGTTGGTTCCCCCCTCTGTATTTTTCCCTTAAAAACATTTTAAAGAAGAATAATGATGCTTGAATAGGTTCAAAGACGGGCTACAAATGGACAGACTAACTTACAAGCACATGTTTGGGTGTTTGATTTTTTTATTTTTCGAACTGTCAAATCATGTATTGATGCATGTCTCTCATATTTTTTAATATGTCCTTGAGTAGCAAAATTGTCTAAAGAAACCATGTCAAATGATTAAAAAGATTAATATAGAAGTCTAGAAAAAAATGATTATGGGGGTTTACAATATTACATCATCATTGAGTCTCACAATTTCTGCTTAAATTCGTCTCAAATGAGTGGGTTGGCTCTGTAACTACTAGAAAAGTCATTAATTTATGAGAAATTGAGAAGCTTAACTAACCAAAATCCGACTAATACTAAGTTCGTTCCACGGAAGACATGCTTATTTTTTATTTCACACATAGTAATAAAATATAGTTAATATAGTTAAAAATATAAAAAAAATTTATATACTTTTAATATATTTCTACATTAAATAATAATTTAAGCCCTTGTTTCGTTTTCATTATTTTCAAAATAATTTTTTTTCTCTTATTTTCAATTATACATTCTTCAATAAAATAATATTAAACGCTAATTTAAAATTTTTCCTTATTTTTAACCACGCATTCTACTTTAAAATATTATTCCAAAATACATTTTTTGAAAAAAAAAAAATTAGGCTCAAACATGCTTTAAATAATAGTGTTCATATTTAGTGATGATAAACTATATTAAATGGAGAGAATTAAAAATTTAAGAAATTAATTATATTCTAAACAAAGAAAGTTACCCATAATTTGGAGGTTGAGAGTACCACCGCGATCTGTGCGCCTATCTCCCTCATCACAAATTGAGCGGTGCACTGTCGCTATGACGACTACATCCCTACAGTGATCTGCAATTCGCTGCCATTGCGATGCACCGCATGGTGGTGGCAGTGCAATGATATTGGTGGCACTAGTAGGGTGGGATATGTTGCATTGTAGGGTTGTGTTAGTGGTGGCAGTGGTGTTGTGTCTGTATAAGGTTGGGTTATTGGTCTGTGTTGGACTTTGTGAGTTTGTATTGGGCCTTGTATGTGGGTGGTGGCAGTGCTATGGTGGCAAAGGTGCCTCGCGCAGTGAATGATGGTGGCGATGGTTTACATGTTTTTACTGTGATTTTTGTTGGGGGCGATGATGGTGAATCTAGTGGTAATGGTGGATCTAGCGGTGGAGGTGGGTTTTGTTTTGGAATGACGATGGATCTAATGGTGGAGATGGCAGTGATTTTGTTGATGCAGGTGGTGGCGGCGGCAATGGTTGTTGTTGATAAAGGCGGTGGTGACAATGGTTTTTGTTGATTCTTGGTGGTTGTGGTGCCCGAGGACAAATTTGAAAATTTTTTTGTAGGAGTTGTAGAGTGGTGGTGGTAGTGAAGGATGAAGAAATGGGGTTAGAGATGGGGAGTGTTTGTAACCTGGTTGATGATAACCAATAAATTGGTTAATATGTGATCAATAAATAATTTGTGATCAATAATTTGGTAGATTATGGCCAATAAATCAGTTAATTTATGATCAATAAATAATATGTGACGTATAAAATGTGATTATGACTCACAATTTATTAAGTCGTAATCGAGAAATTACTTGTGATCAATTCATTTGATAATATATGATCGGTAAATAAGTTGTAATTTATAAAATTTGCGATTTTATGATCGATAAATAAATTGTGACATATAAATTTTTTTATTTGTGACTCAAAAATAATTTGTTTTGTGATCAATTAATTAAATAATTGTGCCCAAATTGTATAAAATTCTGATCTTAATATATTTAATTATTTATTTCATAAAGAAAATGTAATTAATATCTGATTTTTAAAATTTTAAACTTTATTTTTTATTTTTTAAATAAGCAATAATTAATGTCTTGCTTGTGAAATTTTTCCACGGTTTATGGCCAGGGAGTATATAAACCGGAGGGCCAGCTATTTACCGCCCTCCCAATAGTCAAAGCATTTTACCCGCTCTGAGAAAGAGAGAAACCAGAAAGCTTGGAATCGAATGGCCACGAAAGTTTATGTTGTGTGAGTATTAATTTTAATCTCTTTTTTTTTTTTTTTGTTTTTTTATTTCCTTCCTTAATTTTTTTCTTTTTGGAAATGGAAATTAGAGGTTTGGCTTTAATTACTTTCGGTTCTTGTAAGTTGTAACTCTTGAATATTTTATTGTGTTTTCTTTGTTTTTATTTTTTTATGTGATTAATCTGCTGTTGCTAATTAATGAATATTTTAATAGGTTTTTTAGTTCTGTTTTTAATGTGCATTTAGAATAGCTGAAATGCTTCTTATTAATTCTTGATTACTGTTAATGATTCTTGGTTTTTCCAATTTTTTTTTTTTTTGATACCCAGATATCCCAACTTACGCCAGACTATATATCCTGGACCACCCATCACCGGCCCCTCAGCAATGGGCGGAAGTAAATCGCGGGATATGCCTCAACTGGATCCCAGGTTCCCCTCACAAACTGTACACTTCTGCGCACAAGGGATCCTCCTCCATAATGATTGCTTCATACCAAATAAATCTGGCCGCAGGTTTCCACTAGGATTCGAACCCCCACCCTGACGCTGGAAGCAAGTTATATGCTGATTGTTCCACCAGTTGAGCTATGCCCCGGGGGGCTGGTTTTTCCAATTTTTTTTCTTATTTAACACGGATGAAATTGAATTTTAATTTGCTATACAGTGAAGGATTACCTCGTCTTTAGCTTTTCACTTATTTTCTTTTTAAGTCAAAATTCACTTGAACAACGCAACATATAGTTGATCAAAACATGAATCTTTGTTGGTAAAAAATTAGTCAGTGCAATATAATTGGTTGTACTTTTGTAGTATAAATTATAATAGCTTGGATCAACTGAGGCTATTGTTTTGAGGACGAATAAAATATTAAGACCGGCCTATATGCTTGTTGAGGGTGATGATTGTAGTATTTTTTTTTTTTTCTTGCTAATTTTCTTTTGTCGACCAATCTAACCATGTTGACGTTTGTCTTTAATGGCCTTTCTTTCCAGTTTTTTATGCAATTTTCTATCCCATTCGCATCTTAGTTATGAATTTGTGTGTCCTTGCTAATTCTGTTATTTTACAGAAACACTTCTCTTATATGTTTAAGCAATAGATTTCAAGCAATATACCAGAAAGCCCATGTTTACATCTTTAGGATCTTGTAATGAGGTGGACTGCAGATTTAAAACGCAATTTCTTTTTTTTTTTTTACATATTCTTGGCAAGAGAAGTTTTTAGCAAATCTGTAGAACTGGAAAAATTACTTGTGGAAGTTATTTATTGTTTTCCCCGTTCCTGGATGTCTTGATGCATCAATTTGTCTGCATCACAATTGTCGTTTCTGGCCAAATTTGCTTGCTCTGAATTGTGTAACTTTTTAGCTAATTTTGCACAAAGATTTTTTTTCCCGGTGCTGCTACATGTCTCACTGATAATTAGGAGATAGTCTCACATATTGTTGATGAGTATTCCATGTTGGCTCATTTGGTTGTCTTTTATAATTCGACTTGCCAACAATTCCTATAACAATTTCCATATCTAAAAATTTATTATTTTATTCGCACAAAAAGAATGAGAAAATCATGTGCTCATATAGTAGTATCAAAATTAACGTGGACGAAATTTTTATTGCAAGGTTCTGGAAGGGTAGACTACTTAAAAGAAATGAAATCTGTTTCCAAGCTATAAGTAAAACCTGTAGCTACATTCAAAGAGAGGAGGTCTTGCTTGAGCCAGATTGCTTGCAGGCCCATGATAGTTCCATCAAGCCAAGAGATTTTTTTTGTTAAATTTCTTTATTTTCATTCTGTCAAGCCAAGAGGTGCTCCATATGAAACAAGTATAATATTTCAGTTTATTATTCATGAGCATGAGGTTACACAAAAAATTTTGATTTTTTACTGGAATCGAAATGAAATTTTCCTATTCTTCTTGTTGTTTCATGTCTTCAATAAAACTTCATGATCTCTTTTCCCCCTCTTATAGGTATTATTCTATGTGTGGGCATGTAGAGAAACTGGCAGAAGAGATGAAGGAAGGGGCTGCATCTGTTGAAGGAGTTGAAGCTAAAATATGGCAGGTAGCGAAAATCTTTGCCATCAGAGACCTTGAATGGATTACTTAATAAGGAAACACTAGAAAAGCTGAGGAAAGCATTTAGTCCTGTTAACATTGTCATTGAGTGAATCTTGAGTTGCATATACAAAATCTATATCTCCTGTTGTTATCAAATCTGCGAATTGGATCTATGTCCAATTGGTATGTTGGATTTCATTGAAGAGGCAATTATTTTCCCATGTACAAATTGAATTAAATTTCTACCTATGTAGACATGGAAGAAATGAAGAGGAACATCCTGAAAAATAAACTTGTTCAATATACAAATATGTTGGGAGGAGTTCACAACATTAGCTCACTAGAAATCAACAAATATAAGTGCGAAAATTAGGAACTAAATAAACTGAAATTAATCTTCATAAATCAAGCTTAAGTGACTGAAAAATAAGAACATTAGAACACCAAAACGAAATGAAACGAAACGGAATACTTAGCTTTTATTATCAAAGCCCACAGGCCACAAGTTCTCTAATCAGTGCTTCAATCACACAAGAATGAAGCACCACTATGCTTGAATCAAAAACACAAGGTAAGAATTACAAAGGAGGCACTCAGACAAGCCAAATATGTTTCACATAAATGAGAACTATCTTCATCAATAACACGATTCACTTAAGAAACAACACTCAATACAAGTAAATCACTTAAGATTACAGACTACTGAGGGAAAAACATAAATCAAATGAGATTAATTTGATTTCAACAGAGAAGAGAAGTCTCGAAGAACGGCGCAGAGAACACGAGAATGGAAGAGTCTCGAAGCCAAGTGAATCTCAAACCCTATAAGCCCCCTTTTTAAATGAGTCACCCAATAGTCACCGATCCAACGGTATTGGAAGCGACACATGGCAACATCTGAGGCATCCAAAAAACAGGGAAGTAAAACATGGTTTCAAGTCTTCATCAAAATCAGGTTTTTGCACCAATTAAAAACGTAACAGATTTCAGTGGGCCTCCAATGATTTCCAGTTGGGCCAACTCAATAAGCCCAATGGGCATTTGCATCATTGTGCCATTTTCCCTTCAAAATATAAACAAAAAAATTTATTCATTCCTTGAGCTTTTAGATTATGTGGTATCAGAGCGCGTAAATGTTCTGATTTGAGGTCCTGCTAACTTATTTATGCAAATTCAGAGTGTCAGGCTTTTGAAAGTAAAATAACACCTGTTTTCCTGTGAAGGGTATGCTGACGATACAAATATAAATTAAAAAATTAATGCTTCTTAACAAAATTATGTTTTCAGCTTAGGTGGTTCAATAAAACCTAATAGAATGAGTGAGGAAAGAAAAAATGCATTTTTGTAGGTTACCATGAGCAAAGCATTTCTTGTAAGGATTAGTTATTTTAACTTGCTTTCTAAGTATTTTGGCTATGTGAAGCTGTAAGTTTCGTCATGAGATGATTAGTATGGAAAATTAGTGAATTCAGTCTATACGTGGTTTCTCATACCCAAATCCCACATCGTTACATTAAAACATGGTGCTTCTCAGTGTAGTACTGTATTTATTCTTACTGTATCTTTCACTATGTTGGAAATCTAGTTTCGCTTTTTTAAGAAATTTTCTTCCTTCCCCATCGCCCTTTGGCTATTTTACTGATTGCACATTTGCCTTGATAAGTTCTTTCAACAAGAGTTATTTTCGTTTAGAATTTTGCTGTATAGATCTCCATTTTCATCTGTTACCTGTAGCTACTGTATCTGCAAATTCTATAAAATTGATTATTCACGCTTCTTCACTTGCCACCTACTGCATGCCAGGCAACATTTAATTTCGGAATTCTTTTTTCTTCTTTACTCTCCCGTTAATGTTTGATGCATTTTTTCCTTTTTCCACATTGAGGAGTAATGAACTGGGACCATAAATGATGGAAATATATGCCACATGGTTCTCTAAGAATTATGAAAACTAATATATGGATGTCATTACATTGAGACTAATTTCTCCGTGGATTCAGTAGTGAAACACTCTAGCACAATAGATGAGCTGATAACCCTTTTCCCTTCTTTCATTCAATAGTTCTCATTGAAACTAGTATGAATTTCTTGATATTGATTTCCAGTGTATCCTAAAGAAAATTACCTTAATGCTCTGCCACTTATGTTTTCCGTGCGGCACAGGTCCCTGAGACATTACCAGATGAGGTACTAAAGAAAATGAGTGCACCTCAAAAGAGTGATGTTCCTATCATCACACCTAGTGAACTTTCCAAGGCTGATGGCTTTGTATTTGGCTTTCCCACAGGGTTTGGAATGATGGCTGCCCAATTCAAAGCATTTTTTGATGCAACTGGAGGCCTTTGGAGAACACAACAGCTTGCTGGGAACCTGCTGGGATCTTCTATAGCACTGGGTCTCAATGCAGTGGACAAGAAACTACTGCATAGATTCTCTACCTTTTTGCAAGTAGAAAAAATCCTAATTTTCCGGAAGCAAAAACCATGTTGATAACTCTGTTTCTTTGAGTTTTTACAGGTTGACTGCTATCACTCAGCTAGTTCACCATGGAATGATAATTGTGCCCATTGGATACATTTTTGGAGCTGACATGTTTGGAATGGAGGAAGTTAAAGGAGGAAGTCCTAATGGTGTTGGAACTTTTGATGGTGATGGTTCGAGACAACTATCCAAGCTTGAATTAGAAAAGGCTTTTAACTGAGGGAAGTACATTGCCATCATCACCAAGAAACTGAACGTGGCTGCCTGATATCTTCCTGATACAAAAATACAGTTTCTATTCTTACAATTTTTTCTTTCTGTAATAGAATTTTCTACACAATCAGATTGGTACATGAATTTGGCTTGTATTGTGTGAAAATACTCAACAGACTGAGGAAAAAAAAAAGGCTAACTTGCTTGCCCCGTAGTCAAGTATATTGATGGTTTAAATAGATTTACAGAGATTGAGTTGGGTTACAATTTTAATTCTGATTTGGATTACAAATATACATCCCTATCTATCGAAGGAAGTTGGTGCAAAGTTAACTTCTTGCTGGAGCTATATCTTGTATTTTGTTTGGTATATCCTTATCTTTTGATGTAGAGTTCATTTCTTGCTAGGATTCTGTACTGATCTGTCCAACATTCCCCCGCAAGCTAATGGGGAGTGTAAGCACCATTAGCTTGGAGCGCAGCATGGCAAAACGGTCGGAGCTAAGCCTTTTGGGGAATAAATCTGCTTACTGATGAGAGGAGCTGAGAAACTAGAGAGAGATGTCTTTGTTTGCTATTTTCTCTCGAATGAAGTGGAAGTCGACTTCGATGTGTTTTGTTCTAGCATGAAAGACAGGGTTTGAGGCAAGTGCAATGGCGCCACTGTTATCACACTAGATTGTAGGGGCAGCAGGGATAGTAAAATGCAATAGTGGAGTAGCATGCGAATCCAATAAAGTTCAGCTGTGGCCATCACCAATGCCCTAAACTCAGCCTCAGTACTGGACCTGGCAACTACAGATTGCTTCTTGGCAGACCAGGAAACAAGTGAAGAGCCAATGAAGATAGCATAGCCAGTGGGGATCGATGGTCATTAGGATCCCCTGCCCAGTTAGAGTCACAAAATGCCTGAAGATGACAATCACCTTTTGTATACCATAAGCCGACATCAATAGTCCCCTTTAAGTAACGAAGAACTCGTTTAGCTGCAGTCCAATGTGAAGAGTTGGGATTGTGCATGTGTTGACAAAGTTGGTTTACAGAAAATGCAATATCTGGCCTGGTCAATGTACAGTACTGGAGAGCGCCTACGGTTTGACGATATTCTAAGATTCGTGCGGAAGTGAGTGGCTCGCCTATATTAGAGGACTACTTTTGTCCCATGATGCACGGAGAGGAGCAGGTTTGACACCTACCATCTTGGTGCGATGGAGCAAGTCTGAGATATACTTGGATTGGCGAAGATGCAAGCCTGTAGTGTCTCTTGTAGCTTGAATGCCTTGAAAATACCTAATAGGTCTGAGATTCTTCAGTTTGAATTCAACTTGTAGCATGTTAATAAGTGATTGGATCAATGAGGAATCTGTTCCTGTTACAAGAATATCGTCAACATATATGAGAATGAAAATGTGACAATTTCCAGCATGATAGACAAATAGGGACGTGTCTACAGGTGATTACACAAAACCAAACTCAAGAAAGGTAGTGGAGAGACGTATGAACCAAGCTCTTGGTGCTTGTTTTAGGCCATATAGGGATTTATGGAGTTTGCACACATAGTTTGGATCGTTAGGATCGATAAATCCCTTGGGTTGTTCCATGAACACCTCCTCCTCAAGAATGCCATGAAGGAACGCATTAGATACATCTAGTTGGGTGATAGACCAATCAAATTGCAGAGCTAGAGATAGAATTACATGAACGGTGGCTAATTTGATCACGGGACTGAATGTTTATGTAAAGTCAACCCCTTCCTCCCGATTATAGTCTAAAGCCACTAACCTGGCTTTGAGACGCTCAACTTCACATGTGGATGTTTGTTTGGTCTTATATACCCATTTGTTGCCGACAACATTGTGATTTATGGGCCAAGGGCATAATGTCAAAGTATTATTGGCGATAAGAGCATCATACTCCTCCTTCATTGCACTACACCATTCGGGTAAGAGAGCAACTTGTCGATAAGTGCAGGGTTCAGATGGCAAAGCAATACTGGAAAAAGCATGCAAGGGATATTTGGTGGAGTAGAGGTGATAGTCACAGAATTGACGAGGTGTTAGTGAGAATATTCGAGGTCGGGTGATCATATGATGAGAAGGTTGAGATGTATGGGGAATGAGATGATTTGACACTAGAACGGATAGAGTCGAGAGTGGAGAAGGGACGGTTGGGTGATCTATAGTGGTGGAAGCGGAGAGGTTGTCATGTATGGGTGAGGTTTGGTCTCGAAAATGGGTATAGCTGGTATCGGGTATTGGGATCATGGATGGGCGTGAAGGGGATTCTGCACTAGAAGATGGAGAGGGGGTAAGCAAAGGTGTATGCGAATCAAATGAAGGAGATGGAAAGAGTATACCTGAGGAAGAGACTACCGGCAGAGGTTCTAGTGGTTGCTGTCCATTCTTTGCAGGGAATGATTTCTCATCAAATATCACATGCCTGGAGATTATGACTTTCTGAGTTACTGGATCCATGCATCTATAGCCGAGGTGATTAGCACTATACCCCAAAAATATGCATCTTTTGGACCTGAACATTAACTTGTGAGAGATAGGGTCGAATTAGAGGAAAACATGCGCATCCAAAGGTGCAAAGGGAAGTGTAATATGAAGTTTTGCCATATAGTTTGGAGTAGGGACTTTGATTTTCTAGAGTTGCAGTAGGTAGTCGATTGATGAGAAAAATTGAGGTGAGAAAAGTATCGATCCAGAAGGTGGAAGGCAAATGAGACTCGGCTAAGAGAGATAAACCCATTTCGACAACATGGCGATGTTTACGTTCAAAGACCCAATTTTGTTGGGGTGTACGAGGATACGATATTCTATGAAGGATGTCATTATTTGTAAGATAGGATTTAAATTTATTTGAGTTATATTTCTCTCCCCCATCGAATTGAAATTGCTTTATTTTGTAAGAAAATTGATTTTCAACTAATGTTTTAAACTTAACAAAACAAGCATAAACATCAGATTTGCTATGAAGAGGGTACAACCATGTGAATTTGGAGTAATCATCAATGAAAATTACGTAGTATTTGCATCCACTAAGTGAGCTAGTAGAACAAGACCAAACATCGAAGTGAATTAATTGTAAGGGTAATTCAGAGACTCGACTTGAGTTTGGAAACAGAAGTTTCTTTCCTTTCCCGAGTGGGCAAGCATTACAAAATTCCATTTTGCTAGTTGAACCAAGAACATGTAATTTGTATTTATTCAAAATGTGAGATATAACTGAAATAGAAGCATGTCCTAATCTAGAGTGCCAAATTGAAAGCAGCGCTTTTATTCCTGCGACAGCAGCTAAGGCATGAGGCTTATTGAGAGAAATCGACTGCATAGGAAATGGATAGAGACCACCTTCACTCCTGCCTTCGAGTAGTGTCTTCCCCGACAGTATGTCCTTCACAAAAAAATAGGATTTAGTGAGAATAAAGAAACAATTGTTGTCAATGCAAAACTGATTAACGGAGAGAAGATTAGCTGCGGCATTAGGACAATATAGGACATGTTTGAGGTGAAATTGATTATCAGGGGTATGGAAGGTTGCATTACCAATATTCGCAATACTTAAACCCTGACCATTACCGACTGCGACGTGTTCTCGCCCTGTGTATGGCTGTGCAAGAGTGAGTTGCTCAAGATTAGTTGTAATATGTTGATTAGCTCCACTATCGGCAAACCATGTCTCAGTTTCATGTTCAGAGTTGGTGTGAGCAACCATTGCAGCAAGTTGAGCAGGATGATGTCTTCCCTGATATGCATAGTCCATGCGATGAAAACAATCCAAGGCTTGATGACTTGATTTGCCACAAATCTGGCAAGGAGAACGGGGAGAGGTGATATTTGGTGATGGTTTGAGAGTATTTTAGTGATGGTGAGTAGGGACTGGATTGGATGGTGGTTTCGAAGGAGGGATGAAGTTACGGTGGACTCGTGAATGAGGACTAGGGAATGCAGGATGGGTTGGTTTCTGGGAATATTTTGGGTTTCTGGTAAAGGAGTTGGAAGGAGGTTTACGTGCAAATAAGGCAAACTGATTTGTTTCATTAGAGCTATTTTTGAATTGTGAATCTAGGAGAAGTTCATTGGAGAGGAGTTCAGTTCGAAAGTCATCAAATGATAGTGGATTATCTCGGGTGGCTAGTGACAGGGAGGTCATGAAGGGAAGAAATATGGGGTTTAGGCCATGAGTGACATAGGTGATCAAGTCATCATCATCAACCGTTTTTCCCGCAGTACTAAGTTCAGCTGCAATTTCCCTAGCTTCATCGAGGTAAATAGAGCAGCTACGGGAGCCTTGAGTGAGGGATTGAAGCTTGCGTTTGAGATGGCTAATGCGAGATCGAGAGTTGGAAGCAAACTTCTTTTCCAACGCAGTCCAAGCATGACTAGCAGAGGTGAGTCCGAATACAGTAGGAGCCACAGTGTTGGACAAAGTGGCGTTGATCCAACCTAGCACAAATTGATCCTTTTTGTACCATATGATAAACTGTGGGTCGATATCAGTGGTTAATTTTCCTTGATCATCAGGAAGGAATTTTTATGGACACGGCTCGGAACCATCCACGAAGCTCATCAAATCATTGCTTTTGAGTAAAGGAACCATTTGAGATAGCCAGATGAGATAATTGGATCCATCAAGTTTAGTGGATACCAATTGATTCAAGTTGGGGGCAACAAATACTGTAGAGGAGTTGGATGTGGTGGCCATGGAAGGAAGTCGAAAAGGATCGAAAGCTATGCGTGAGCAAAAAGCTCTGATACAATGGAAATACTCAACAGACTGAGGAAAAAATAGGCTAACTTGCTTGCCCCGTAGTCAAGTATATTGATGGTTTAAATAGATTTACAGAGATTGAGTTGGGTTACAATTTTAATTTTGATTTGAATTACAAATATACATCCCTATCTATCGAAGGAAGTTGGTGCAAAGTTAGCTTCTTGCTGGAGCTATATCTTGTATTTTGTTTGGTATCCCTATATTTTGATGTAGAGTTCGTTTCTTGCTGGGATTTTGTACTGATCTGTCCAACATTATGTTTGTTTTGATTGATTGATTTTATGATTGTTCATTTTGATGGTCCTCCAAATTTTCTATGAGTATATTAACCTAATAGAAGAATCAATAACATGTATTATTAAGGTTCTGATTGATTATCATAGGAATTATCAATAGTCATTTTGTATTGATTATAACTTTCTTCTTTGAGTGCGTTTATGTTGCCTAGGTTTAATAAACAATCATTAATAATCTACTTTCCACAGTGATAGTGTAGTATGTTGGTTGATGTTCATATTGAATTGTTAATTGCTGACATCCATGCTAACATTATAGAAACACCATTACATGACTTGGCCAAAAATAAAAAGAAAATAAAATTTTGTTTAGTGAAATATGTCGAGTACTATGTATCAAATATATGCTCTTCGTGTTACTACATATTCGAGCTCGTGTATCTTACTCCTATTTGTCAAGTATGGTGTTTAGTGAGTGAACCTAGATTTTATTTGTTTTAATCGAACCACCACATGGGCAAGTGACTCAGTGAGAGATTGTCACATGATTATCAACTGTCATTAAATCGAGTAAATTGTAAGTCTATATCGAATGACAATCAAACTGCATCTATGTGAAATAATTTCATGTGATCAGCGAATATATTGAGTCATGCATGAGGCAAAAGATGCCAAATTCTTTTTGTGGTAATCTATGCTTATGAGTAAAGATAAGTAAAAAGAAGACGTGTAAATTCAGGGTACTTGATGATTCGCATATGCGTCCATCAGATGATAAGCTACTATCATTCCATATCCTTAGTTATATTTTTTTGAGTCTTGGAGGAAAATAGTGTGCTAGGATGCACATAAACAAATATAGTGCTAAATAATGCACTTGTGTAGAGGACTTACGAAGCATGGATACTTACAGTGGAGTGTCCGTCATTTGATTACATGATAGACATTCATACTCAAATAATTTGAAAATATCCTATTTTTCTTAAGGTAATCATACTTTTTATTTATACAATTTGTAGGATCCACAATTATTGTCTACGTATTATGTACACATTCAATAAGATCTACAATTCATAAGTACTTTCAATCCTATCCTAATATGAAAAATAGACAATATTTTTGTTAAGTTTCAAATTTCATATATATTTGCACTGTTATAGACGTTATATATAGGAGTTTAGATTGTTGACGTTGGTGAGTGTAGGAGGAACAGCTTGATATACTTCCTGGCCATTATTAATGATCGTCGTCTCGATATGTTTGCTTGGCACGTAACATTTCTTAGTCCGTCCACGTAAATTTCCATTGAACCGCGTGGGTCCCACTTAAGATATAGGTATAACAAAGCTTTGCTGATTCAAAGCACAAGGAGATGAGCTCATGCTTCTCTTTACCATCCAATGGAAGCATTTCAATGTGACCATTCGATAAAAAGCACAAAACCATGGTTGATAGCTCCTGTTCCCATATCCTCCCATTTGTTATTCAAAAATAGGTAAAATAAGAAACAAGAAACCCTCTAGAGGTGGGGGTAGGGTGGGACAAGGGCCAACCCCTCACTTCCACTAACTTATTCCAGACACATAAACAATTGAAAAGTGAGATTTCCAATCAAATGATCACACAACACACTCACTCACTTCTGTTCTGGAATTCAATTATTCCTTCATTCCTTTACAACTAAAGTAAATGCCAGCTCTATGCACGAAACAGATGCAGAAACAAAAGCTTCTTTATCAACTAAATTCAGCTACAGACAACAAATTCCTTCTAAACTAACACCAACACTTTCTCTAGTTTTAGTACCTCTACTCATTATTCTAACCAATCTTGAATAATAATTCTTCAATTACAGTACTATTAATTAATTTGCCCAAATGTCATTTCCTAATCTTCTATAGGGTTTGATACTATATATCTTGTTGTTTGCTTGATCATCTTGTGCTTCTTTATCTGAAAGTCCCTCCAAATGTAGGATTCCAAAAATCGACTGTTGTTTCATGTGTGACGGGGAAAGTGCTAGAAACTGGTACTAAACATAGTCCTCGACTTTTAAGATCTTGCGCCCGCCCTCGATCTGGATCATTGGATTTATCCGAATTCTACAGAATGTATAAGAAAAGTGTTCAAGAACGGATAGGCTTAATTTAATAACTGGTAACAAAGATCAGATGAAATTGAATACCTGCTGGTGCTGTATGGAAGCTCCACTTTTCATATATGGGGTACTTAACATCTGAATATGTATATAAGAACACATATTTAGAACAACAATTACTTATTATACATAATTTAATGTGGTTAATAAGTTGTATGATATATACTTACATTGACTTGATCATGGAGAAACTTTATATATTCGATAGCTTCAGAAAGCACGGATGCTGTATCGGTCTGGAAAATGAAATTTATTTTTAATCAATAAGCAAAAATTATCTTATCTTTGAGAAAAAGTGAAGAAATTTTTCTTAAGTACCTTTCCAAAAGGTGAAACTAATTGTTGAAGTGCAGTGACTCTGTCCCCCATCTTCTCTTTCCTTACCTAATCAAAAGCAAAACAAGGCTACAAGTTGTTATGAATGAAAAGAAAAAGTGAAATTTAAAGCAATATCTTGTTCAAAACCTTATTATGCATACCTTAAAAGCTGGTAAAGGTGATGGTGTTTCGTTCCGAGGTCTCTTATTTGATGTTTCCATCGTGTTTTTCTTGGCTATCGTACTGACATCCCGAGGTCCCATTGCGATCTTGCGAAAAATAGGCACAATTTTTAGCACTTAAAGAAAAATGAAAGGGAAACCCTAGATGAGCAGCCTGTGCAGGCATATAGTTAGACACCATATTAATTACCTTTGGTTTTTCATCAAAGGGCAGCGTTGGAAGTTGCGGATGTAAGGATGGGAAGAAGCTTGGTCGAACGTCATTCATGGCGGCCGCAGATGCATTCCAAAAAGGAGTGTTGTTAGTGAAGTGTAGGTGACCAGCTGGTGGTTGTTTTGGTGCAGATGCTCTCAAAAACGGCGGAAATTTAGATGACGGAGGAAATAATACGCCCGTGCTGGCCCCAAAGCTAGTTGGGTATCGTCCTGGTCCCTGATAATTCATTGCCGGATTTTCATAAGTGGATTGATGTAGTTGATTATCGGATAATAACAATCCATAGGCAGCAGAATCCATCTGGAAACTCGCCGTTAAGCCCTGTGATATTGTTCCTCCGGTGTCATTAGAGCTCATTTGAGAGCTGTAATATTCCGGCTGGTCTAAAGAAAAACCCCGGTTAATTTGCTTAAAAGCATTCATAATTGAAGAATCCTCAGCACTGCCGGAATATATTTTCTGCCCGGTCCACTGGTCTTGAGAAGATGCTGCCCTAGCTTCTTGCTGAAAATTCGTATCTTCTTGAAGCATAGCCTTTTCACTTCTACTGTCCAAATTAACCCCAAAAAAATATATATATATAAATACCAGTTTTAAATTTCCATGCAAGAGGGAAAAAAACACCTAGAAATTAAAGAATTCATAAGACTACTTACAGTAGAGAGTGATTCCAATCCATTCCTTGAGAAGAAAGGCCTAATCCCATCATTTGTAAATTAGGATCCCGCTCTTGCAACTTGTTGGAAAATGGAAAAACTGATGAAGAATCCATAGAAGTCCTTGGTTTGATCTCGGAGATTTCTGTCGGCCATTCAAAGGTTGATGTGGTGGTGTTATTTAACCTTGTAGAAATCAAAGATTGTGTTGATGAAGTAGTGTCAAATCTGTTTGTTGATGTATCCCACCAGTTACCAGTACTGCCTAGTTGAAATTCATCCGCCATGGCTGCTGTTGTTGCTAAAAAGCTCAACTCCTTTATTCTTTCAATTACTTGATTAATTTCTATCTTTTTGAGTTGGATGCTTATGCTTCAAGCCTCTCTCTCTCTCTCTCTCTCTCTCTCTCTCTCTCTCTCTAGCTTTGATGTTCTTGGCTTGAATTTATAAAAGGAAATGAAACCGATTCGCAGCATCTGGATATTTATACTATCAAGCAAGGAATAAATGGCCGAAATTTGGTTGACTTGTGCCAAGACTGATTAGACAAACGAAAGGAAAGTCACATTTTATTTTGCCAATTTTTGGTATATAAATTTTTTTTGCGAATTCTCTTGATGCTTTATTGCATTAGATGATAATAAAGTGGCCCACAAACTCGACAATTTTTTCTTGTATGATATTCTAGACAATTTAGTTTAAAGCAAAGTTTAGTTTTTATAATTTAAACCTCAAGACTCGATAAATATTATTTAAACAAAACAAGCTATAAAAATTAGGTTTTTTTTTCTTATCTTCATCCGACTATTAATTAGTAAATAATTCAACTTTTTGAGTTCATATAATTGAGAAAAAAGGGTACACGTTGACATCCACGAAAACTAATCTGTTTGCATAATCTAAGATATCCAATTGTTTCATGCAAATTAAATAAAAGCTTGAGGATTCAATTATTTTTGGCATATCATTAGTTATTTGGAATGGTGGGTTACTTTTGTCACATATGTGGATTCTCTAGTGTTTATCACAAGAAAATATTTGAAAAATGTGATACTATAATTTCCACAATGAGGTACTATTATTAGAGAGTTGGTGAACTTTTTTATTCTCATTCCACAACAATAAATTAAATTCAATTGATATTGAGATGAAAAATGTTCATGTCTATGCATGAATCCTTTGAAAAATGTGATTATATAATTTTCACGACAAATGGTAATTTTTACTAAAGTTGGTGAATCTTTTTATGAAACAATAACAAAATTACTCTTATTCTCATCCGATGGATACACAACTTCGACTACAAAATTACTTTCTTATTTCTAACTTGACCTAATCGAGCAGGTAAAACTCTCATCGTGTTTTGATGACCTATCTTTCTGTGAGACCTTAAATATTTTAAATAGAGTAAGTGTCCCAGAAGAGCATATTTCTATTTATTTCTCAACATATCTGTTAAAATCATATTATTAGTTTAATGAACAAAGAGTTTATTCATGTCAACGTTTAAATCGTTCCTTTGAAGAAAAGAAAATTTTACTTTTCTTTTGTAGTGGTAGAGTCCAAGTCAATGACTGCTGCCACCAGATTCATTTCGTAGAAGCCATCATATAAATCAGATACTATGAGCCCCTGAAGTGGTGACAATGTACATGTGCATCCAAACCTAAAATTGGAGTCAGAATTTGTCAATAATCAAGCAACTTGTAATTTTGGGAGGACCCCAGCTCCATTATTATCAAATTAACACTGACATATGTTTAGATTTGGCTAGGCGGGTGGATGTAGCTTAATTATGGTCAAACAAATTTGGATTTCTTGTACTAATTGCCACTTATTTTCATACTTCTATAAGTTAATGATTACTAGTACTTTTAAGTTAATCACGCAGGGCAGCCACTAGCAATCTTTGGTATTCAAACAAAAATGAAGACTGCAATTTAGGTAATTGGTCAATCTCCAAAATAGAATTTGTTTTATGCGCCCGCGTGCTAATTAAGAGATAGACCTTTGTCTCCCAAAATTCAATACTTCTTCGAGAACAAGTTTAACACTATAATCCCTTTAACTAGTGAATCGAGTTTTGATTGTATTCTTCTTGATTAGGATGAACATGAATTCACTCAAATGCTTGAAAAATTCCTTGAAAAATTTATGTTGTTGCCACTTTATATTTTTGTATTTAGTCATGATAGGCATCAATCAACTCATACTAATTCATTGACACATAATTAAGCATGGAATCCCACCTTAAAATATTCTTAAAATTGCCTAAAACTCTATAAATTCTAATTAATCTCCCACGCAAATAGAAGTCAATAAAGTAATGAGAAAGACGAAGAAGAATACTATATCATCGTCATAGATGGCTTTTGCAGTTATTTATGTATGCTGAGTCGTTAAACCTAAAAAATATATATCTCGAATTTTTGTTTTCTATTTTGATCATAATCACGGCAATGTACTCCCATGGATGCTGCTAGTGCTTTATAGAATCCGTCTAAGAACGTAATTTTTATCAAATATGCCAAGCTTTGGAATTTAACTTATCGAGTCGCTAATATAAAAAAAAAAATTGAAATTTATATTTGACAAAATGAGTAATTTAAAAGTAAATTTTACTCTTTCTTTTTTGGTGATCTGACGAGATTGTGATTATTGGATTAAATGTGTAAGATGATGTGAGATGTCAATTGTGAATTCGATAAATTATAATGTAAATCAGGACATACACGTAGTAAGATTGATAAAATACTATGGAAAAGGTTATCTATGGAAAAGGTTAACTGAGTGGAAGGTGGGGTGGTTGTGCGCAGGACGGAAGTGACTCTCAACGGTGGCGTCACCTTATTTTGACCTTTGTTTTTCTGGTTTTTTTAATAAAAATCAGAAGTCAACGAGTAGGGTCCACGCGGTAAGCAGGCGTGCGGGTGCAGGGTCCCATATTGACCTATGAGTCAGAGCCCGAAAGCTACTGTCTAAGCCACAAAATTTCCTCTTCTAATCATTTCAATTTAATCAATTTTCCTTGAGTTCACACTTCACCAACTTGTGCTTTATGTTTTTTCTAATAATTTTTAGGAGTTTTGGAATTTGAAATTTTGAATAATCATTAGGTATTCATTCGTAACTTGTTTTGCCACAAGACAAGGATTGAACAGTATTAAGGCAATACATTTATGGAGTTAAATGGAACCATATTGAACAATATAGTCCAATTTTAAAGCGATTCGTATCAAACTTAAATTCGCATAATTCTTTTCTTAAACTTATGCAATATTGTTTAATATATCGTGGATCGCCCCTAAATATATGGTGTATAGACTACATCCAAAGGCCCCAACCAAAAAATATTAATGTTTCCAATGTTTGTAAATAGAAAAATTCGTAGTATATATAGAATACCTCATATAAAGTAGGGTAAAAACTCCAAATATCTCAAAATTGTCTCACCGGTCATAAATATTTCATGTCAAACATGTCCAGTGTGATCGTGGAAATTTTGGTTTATACGTTAAATTACAATTTTAATTTGTATTATTATCATCTAATGATTGTCGATAACCATAACACAAAAGTAGGTGAATGCTGATATGTATTAGAATCAACAGAAATTGAATATTTTAATTCTTTAATTTGATTTTTTAATTAAAACAGTTTTAGAATCAAAGAAAAATGAATGTCATAATTAACATAATCAATAAGTCAGTCTATTTTCTTCCTACATTCTCATAAACTAACATAACAAGTCATAATTAATTAGAAAACCCAAACCGATTTCTTTCTCTCTCTTTTTTTTTTTTTTTCATTTTTTAATTCCCCGAACCCAATTATTTATTGCTAGAAATAAAAGTGAATACGTGATAGAGAAATACGGTTTATATGTAGAAAATATTACTTAAAATATATGAGTTTACATCCAAACTGTTCAAATCTTTTTGGAAGAATTAATGAAAATTCATTTTATACTGAGACAGTAAAATGTAGAAACCTGTCATAAAAAGGATGTAACTATGATGTAAGCCTGAGGTGTGGAAGGTGACAAAAAATAGACAGGTATGCTAAATCTTTCCGACAACAAGTGATAATGGATTATGCTAAACGAACATCACAAATGACATAGGGGTTGACATTTGTGTCAAATGGCACCCCCATATTGGGGGGACCAGGCGCCCCCAATAGGGGATGCTATTTGGCACAAATGTCATCCCTATGTCAAAGGGGATGTTACCATGGCATTATCTAGTAATAATAGTATTATTGTCTTAATTGACAAGACTATCATTTCACCCTTAACAATTTAGCCTGTACAAGGGACAAAATTTATGAGACTAGGTCTAAGAGTACACATGATATGTTCAATTCTAGTATTAAGTTTCTCTGTCAGAAATCACTGTTAATCTATTTAACAAATAAAACAAGTGACAACAGATAATTAAATATCAAATTTGACTAATTTTTAAACAGTCTAATGGCAGAATGTCATATAACATTCTATCAAATAAAATGACAATATATTCAGACAATGTAGCATGAATCATGATTCTCAATTCTATCAATTATTTCTAGGTCAACCACAAACTAAACTACAACCCCCTCCGCACATGGCAAAATATAACCATTGTTTGATCCTTGTACTTTTATTTTTCTTTAAATTCATTTTTAATTACATAGTTTATAAATAAAATAATTCATAACTTAACATTTTTTACCATTATTTAACCTCATGTTCCAAAAAAATCACTTTTTACAAAGTTCATTTCAAAAAAGGGACTCAAACATAGGCTACAGATAATAATTATAGGGTAGTAGGGAAATTTACGAACTTTTATGTTTGGGAAGTATTTATAAACAGTTTAATGATATAAATGAATGATAAATAAGTGTATGGTACTTGTTAATCCCTCGAAATGTGTGAATAAAAGAATTTATAATATTCATAAACAATTTATAAATATAAGCAAAACATATGCTAAACTCAAACCAAATGGAAAAATAGTTTCGAAATAAAACAAAGAATTTAATACAAATTAATTACTAAATAATTGTGTTATTTAAGCTCTTATTATAAATTTTAAACCCAGATGAAAGGATTCACAACTTTTACAACCAATATAGTCGTCATCTTTGGATAGAAACAATTTGTTTAGCTTTACCTTAGGCCCCAAAATATCATTTCTTATACGCCGATTGAGACATGCTTGAACAAATTGATTGCATCATGTGCATATATATCATAAATCTTTACTAAATGTGATATTGAATTTATACATTTTTTTGTCATATAATGTCAATCTAGTAAGCATATAACAAATAATATATATTTAGGTAGCAATATAAACAAATCATATATTTAGATATCAGAAGATTGTATAAGTTATTAGAGTCAACCTACTGATTGATTAGTTTATGAGAGATGGCCAAAATACAATGATATGTTCGAAAAAAAAAATTCCATAGTTTTCTTTGCGTGGTCTACTCGACTAGCCACAAATCTTGAAGTTATGGTAATCCTATTCTAAACACAAATTAAGAGAAATTGCGTCAACGTGAAGGATTTATCAAAATTTGATTACATTTCGTATCAATGTTTGTTAAGTATTATTGGACACGATTGAATACATAGTAACATGCAAAATATTGCTTCTTTTTTTTTTTTTAACCTTTTTTAATAGTGCAGATGTTATCAACATAGATTTAAGTATAATTTATTGCAATATATCCCATAAGTTAGATTATCTATTTATTCATGTGATGTGATGGAATCTTAGAAATATACCGAGTGGCACAAATATCTATCTATGTGTTCATACATAAATCATTTTTAACCATCTAAGTTTTAGTCAACTGCAATGATTTTAGAGGTTGACTTTCTAAAAGTCAACTCCTTTTTTAATGGTCCACGTGGGTGTTTTTCTTTTGATTTTAACTAAAGTTTGAAAACTTTTTATGTTTTACCTTTTTATTTTTTATTTTTATTTTAAGTCTGTCACAGCAGTAACAAGATTAATGTAAATTAAATTATAATTATTGAAACTAAGAAATAGAGTGTTAGATTTTGCTAAAATTTTCTCAAATAATTTGTTAAATAAATTGTGGCTCCGTATATTAATATTTATCAACTTAATCAACAACCATATAGTCAAAGTTAAGAAAGAAAGATAAATACCACGATAAATCAAACTAGTCCGGTACGCGTACCCATTAAATTTTTCTAATTTTTCAACCAATTCTTCTCGTGGCTCTTGTGGTAGTAAGCTGAAATTATTTTGATTTACATGAGATACGAAATTTTAATGTTCATCAATATTCAACTATGATGATAATACAAAATGTAGGAAAACCATAATTAGCTAAAATATTGCACGAACATGATGGCATCATATGACGGCCGCGGTTGGAAAGAAAAAAAATAAAAATAAAAAATCATCGCACACTAATAAATGGTAGTGTTGGAAACGTGTAAAGTAGAATCAATTTTACAATCTTCTAGTCTAATTTCTTGCTTTAGCCCCCATAATATTCATGTTTCATTTACATTATAATACTCACAATGTGTGAAGTAAGTCTCAGCTCGCTTTCTAGTGGCATAAGCTAAATATGTCTCATCTTTACTTGCTCGCTAAACACCAATCATGTTGTGTAAATCCGAATCTATGCTTCTTTACACATATTTACTGTGTGTGTTAAGAAATATAATGTCATAATAAAACTTGGATTAAAAAAATAAATCAATTTCATTATTATTATCTCAAATATAATTTAAGTGGTCAACTACAAAAATAAGATAAATAAATAACAATCTACAGATGCCAATAGATTTGCAACTTTGAGAAATTTCATAATGTAGTCTTGAGAGAAATTTCTTTAAATATATTCTCCAAAAATCTTAATTCCGAGTACATAATTTGCTTCACCCATATTGTTCATCTTAAAAATTGAGTTCAGCCACGCGTTGGTGGGACAATCATCTTTATCATTTCCAATCGACATTATGTCGTTTACATACATTAAAGCTTTACTAGGATCGATTAACTTATATACTTCGATTTTTTATTTTTTACTGTTGTTAACTCGTTGAAAATAATGACTCGATACTGTGTGAAAGATTGCTTTAGGCTACAAATTGATAGTTGAAGTTTGTAAACCTTATAGTTTTGTGCATTATCCACAAAGGATTGGTTGATCCATATAGACCTTCCTACCTTATTCTCTATCAAGTTAATAAAGTTTTAAATCTAAATGATATATATTTAAAATAAAGCAAATTGAGGCAAACTTCACCACTGACGAAAATGTTTCCTCATCACCAATGCCCTCTCATTGGGTGTAACCTTCTCCGTAGATCAAGCTTTGCACCTTTTTATAGACTCATCCACCTTGAGTTTAGAACTCGTTTGTTTTCATTTGTTTTGCTGGTACTCACGCTGCACGGAAAGAGAAAAGTTTGGAATGAATTTAGGGACCAGCTTTTAACTCAGATAAAAGATTGAGGACCAACACTGCAATTTCCCCTAGATTTAATTCTAATTTAATTTCCAATAACCAAATCAAACACGCAAAAGATAACTGAATTCGTCTGAAAATGACCCGAATTGACACAATTCGTCTCAAATTAGGCCGTGTTGGGCCCATTCGCGAGTAGCCCAGAACCCATTCACGCCTAAATGGATAAAGTGATTTTCGTATGCACAGCCAATCATGACGTAATATTGACATCATTAAACATACTTTTGCTGCTCGTTCTGTATTTTTCTGGAATAGATCGAGAAAAAAAATGTGAGGATTTCCTTTTACAAAGTTTCATAATGATACGGGAAGAAAAACAATTAGTTGGGCCCACCCTTAGACTCTCTCTACTTCATGATTATGTTTGTCATGTGGGCTCATATCAAACAAATTCTTTGGGCTTGGTCCAGAGGACAAATAATTTTTTATGGGAATAATAAATTTATAAGGTATTTACTTTACACCATTTCAAAAATGCAAAAACAAGTTTCAAATTTCACAAATCAGGTTTTTTAATTTTTTATTTATGAAATAATGAATTATTAAATCAATTTATTATTAAATATTTAATTCTAATATAATATAATTACCCCACCT
>CAIGRB010101316.1:145349-172285 GCA_903798255.1 Fraxinus quadrangulata
CTGATTTTTGAAAAGTTAAACTTGTAATCTGATTTATGAAAATGGTTTTTTAAATCCAGGTCTATGTGTAATTTCCTCATTTTTTATTTCTAAACTTTCTTTTCCAATTTCTTTTCTCGACTCAATTTGTGACTCTCAAATCTTGTCGATAATATACTGAGAATTGAAAATCTAGATCTTGACAAATATTTGTTAAGGTTTTAGTTTTTCATTTCTTTACCTAAGTCAAGGAATATTCGTTTAGTTTCCTATTTTCTCACTTTACACTAAGAGTCCGTTTGATTGTAAGGGTGGAAAATTGATGGAAAGAAAATAAATTTCAAAGAAAATAATTGCCTGAAACTTGTTTTTTCAAGAAATTGTTAATTAAGTGTGTTTGATTTGTATAATTTTTCACTAGAAAAATTTTAAAATTTTGAATCTTTTTGTGTTCATTTAGCGTTGTTTTACATAAAAATTGTCCATTAAATTGATAATTTTTTTCCACAATTAGTTATAAATTTGTTTCCATTGCCAAAAAGTAAAAACAAAAAAACAAAAAAAAAAATATTTTTAAGAAAATCATTTTTTAATTAAAGTTTAGTGTTCATTTGGCTTTATTTTGTATGGAAATGTCTATTAAAGTGAAAAAAAAAATTATAATTGGTTATGAAATTTGCTCCAATTGTAAAAAAAAAAAATTAAAAAAAAAATAGACTTGGAAACCATTTTCCCACCTCCTTAATTTGGTGGAATTGGTGCACGTGTGGGTGGAAATTGTTTTCCATGACAAATTTTTCCATCAAACAACCATAAATCATGAAAAATGAAAATTGTTTTCCACTTTCTATGAAAAACAAGGGCTATCAAACATAGCCTAAATTTGTCTTTGATAATATCTGGACTAAGAGTCGAGATTCTAGATCTTTCTAATTTCATAAGACCAAGGGATCTTTTTATCTATAGAAGAATACATAAAAATTGGTGTTAAAAAGTGATAATATATCGTCGTTTTCCAATCCAATTTAGCGTTCTTGGATCCCGCTTCAAATTAGCCCATTATGAGAATCGGCCCTGTTTGATCTATGATAAATTTCTGGCAGCCAGTGATTTAACAGGCCCATATCAGAATGGATCTTCTGTGCAGAGCTTACTCAACTGCTTCCGACGACGACGATGATGGAGAATGACCAGAACATCCTCCGTCGGCTCCGGCTCCGGCTCCGGCTCCAAATCTCCCTGCTGAAGCTCCGATGTGAGGAATAATGATTCGCCACGTCATCCATGTTCCATTGTGATAAATAGCATTACTCTTTCACTTTATACATCTTGGTTTTACAAGCTACGGCTCCTGCTTCTGCTGCTTGAGAAGTAATTTCAGGAATGTGTAGAGCGAGATGAATGCCGGCCTTCTCAGGGCTAGACTTGTCAAAGTATAGAGGGCAACTCCGGTAATATTACCATGATGCTTAAATTACAAATCCGGAGTGTGTTTGTATACCTGAAAATGCTGCAAATTCTAATCTTTAAACAGCAGTCTCCTAGTACGATTTGGTCTGAAGCGCAAGTTTCATTTGGTTTATGTGCTTAACAATGTATCAACCTGTGATGCTGACATTTTTTCTTGAAATTACATATATACATTTGAATTTTTATAATGTGGCTAAAAGGCAATGAACATGACAGCTTTTTCTTTTTTTTTCTTTTGTGTTAAATATATCTCAATTGAGGATACACAAAAGCCTTTCTGGTTAAGATATGTGTAGTTTGCAATGTGCATTTTCCCTCCAATGATTCTATTGAAATGCTACTTCTTGTAACACTTTCTGTCTGATTATACATATATATTAATATATAGAGATCAAAAGGTTTCATGGGTATCATTTGCCGTATGGTAGATCAGAGTCTACCATACGGTATTTTGACAACATTGAGGTATCAAATAAAGGGTAGTGCACGGACCGCCCAAACTCCTCACTCACTTTATATAGCTCTCAATGGGCACACTAAGTCTGTCAACACTGTACAATGGTCTAGGACTCATTGTAAGTATTTGATGAAGTTAAACTTGCTGTTATTGTCTGCCCAGATGTTTGCCTGGTTGATTTATTAAAATTTCTGTTTAATCACATTAGGCAAAGCATTAATATATTCTTTAATGAAAAGCAGTAGATATGGTGTATGCTAAAAATATATTCTTGAATGCCTAATTGAATGGTTGGAAGCTTTCTTGTTTTTATTGTGGATTAATTGTAGAGCATCAGAATAAAAGAACACTAGAACAAAAAAGAAGATAGAGAACAGAGGAGAAAGAAAGCTAAATCCTTTATAAGTAGAGGGGAAAAAGTTGTTAACGTGCATTTTGAGAATGAAGAAACTTGGAGGGAAAAATGCTGAGGAAGTGCGTATTACTGAGTATTTGGGTAATCAGAAGAGGAATCAAGATGAAGACAAGTGGTCTAATGAGTTAAAAGAATTTTGTTTTCTTAAGATCATTTTGAAACTTTTTGATCATTTAAGCAGTTAGAAAAGTTCAGAAAGCGAAGCTTATGACATATCTTTTAATCTCCTAAATTCCTGCTATTTACTGTTTAGATTGATTCAATGTTGGATCCAATTTTAGTAATGCCGTTTGTTTTATCTGTTGGGATATATTTGTTATTACCTGTTGTTCTTGCCTTTTTGATTTGGAAGTTAGTCTTCAGCTCATCTTCTTGCATCTGCTGGAATGGATCATATTAGTCTTCAGCTCATCTTCTTGCATCTGCTGGAATGGATCATACCATCTGCATATGGAATGTGTGGAGTAGAGACCAGAAAAAAGCACACATGTTGAATTTTCACAAGGCAGCTGTGAAGGATTTGAAATGTTCACAGCAGGGACTATTTGTTCTCTCTTGTGGTCACGACTTTGCATCTAGATTAGTTGATGTTGAAAAGGGGATAGAGGTTCAGGCTTTCAAGGAAGATCAAATTGTAGATGTTGTTAAATTCCATCCACACAACTTCAACCTTTTCCATTCTGGTGGGTCAAAAGGACTCTTAAAATTGTGGGATATCAGGAGTGGCAAGGTGGTCCATGAATATGTAAGGAGTTTTGCTCAAATCCTTGATGTAGAATTCACAGTTGATGGCAAGCATTTAATCACCTCGAGTGATGTGTCCAAAAGCAATCTGAGCGAAAATTCAATCATTTTTTGGGACGTTTCTCACCGAATTCGATTATCCAATCAGGTAAATTCATTATATGTCCTCTGGGGATAAGCTCAGTTTCAAATAATGAAATATTAAAAGATAACTGCTTCGCTGTTTTTCTATAGGAGCTTTAACCCTCCCCATCCCCATCCCCTTCCTCATCCCCACCCTAAAAATAAAAAATAAATAAAGGGGTAAAAAAGAAAAAAACTGAAATAACTGAATCTGGTCCGAAATGATTTTTGCGTGCACTTCAGAATATTGATGTTGATTAAGAGTTGGAGTAATGGTAGTTAGACATGTTTGACCTGAACTTCCTTGTCCTATATATAAAGGAAATTGATCTAAATTTTAATCAAAGTTGACTCGACAAGTCATGCATTCAGTTCCATGAATATCCACGAGTCAAAAATAGGTTTCCTTATGCTGAATTTATCACATAAACAAGTTTAATCTGCTTCAAAATTGTGTCATCTGGCTAGTAATCTGATCACCAATTTGTTTCAGTCTTAGTCTTTAATAAAAGTTCTGATTATGTTGTTTAACTAAATGCTCAAACACATGGTTATTGGAGTTTGGTTTAAGCAAGCCCAGATAAGGAATATAGTTCTGGACTAGACGCCCAAGATTGCTGAAGTTGCCCGAAACAATCTTTCTGTCAATATCTTCCTTACCATATGTTTGGCTCCTCAACCCTCATAAATGCTTCATGGTTCCTTTGGTTCACCATTGTGTTAAAACTGTAAGTAAAGAAGGCAGTAGTTATGGAAGTCAAAGATATTGTAGGAATGGCATGGCATCCATAAACAATGGATGGTGTTAGAGATTCAATGCTATTTTGTCAACTATAGATGTTACTGCTGACAGGGGCTGAAGGACAATGGATAATTGGGCATGATAAGCCAACTTGTTCTCCTTGGTTTCTTGCGGGGACCTCAATTGGTAAGTGTAAATGAGGCAAAGAAAATATATTAACAATATTCAAGAAGTAAATTACAATTTAGTGAAAGTGGTTCTTATCTCATCAATGACTTGTGAATTTGGTTGTTGATGGTAGTTTTTTCCTTGCATAAAAGCATGCAGTGTCTCTTTAAGGGATTTTTTAGGTGGAGGCGCACCCGAGTTAAATATACTTTGGGTGGATGAGATACATTATTTTCATTCCTCCAACTAAAATTTGGCCAATTCTTCCATCCATGATAGGCTGTGTTTGAGTTGGAAATATCCCTTTCTCCAGAATGCCCAAAGAGGATGTCAATATAGTGAGATTGGTTCTCATCTCATTGATCCCCTGTGAGGTTTGGTTATTAATGATATTTGTCCTTGCATACTTTGGGGTGGATGATCCCTCCATCCAACGAATTATAGATTTCATAATATGGAGAACAGCAGATGGCCAAGTCTTTTTCATAGTATCCATGGAAGTAACTTGTTCACGCAAAACCTCTTTGAAGTCTAGAATGGTGAGACGCTCATGTGTAAGGTGACCATGGTCATAAGTTTCCTTGCTAAACAAAGGAAACAACCTTAGCCTAACCACTTATTTTCAGTACAACTTGAGTAAGCAAATGTATGCACAAACTTCCTCTAATTCTTTGATGATATGAAAATTAAAAATTTCAGAGTCAAAGCTACGATATTTGATCAGTAATGGAATTGTGCCATGCTTAAAATTCAATTACATGCACGGGTGTGCAAAACAATGCATATGTAACACTGCCTTAGAGGTTGCAAATAATCACCTGAGGTCTGATTTTGTGGTTGTCTTTCAATCTCATTCTCCCATATACACTAATATACATAGAGTTTGTTTGAGCTCCATTTTTTGGGAAAATTAGATTTTGTAATAGTGATTGTTTGGAGAATGTGAGGTTAAAAAGTAAGAAAAAATTTGGATTTACATGTAAAATTATTTCATTGAGAGAATATGAGTTTGTAGAAAAATGAGTTTTTAAAGAATGAGATTCAAACACGGACTTGATATTATCATTCATCATGATAATATGAAAAACCAAATACAATGAGAAATAACCAAATGAAGTTACCAAAATTAGCAAGAAGAAAATTGTTGTATCTCGAATGCTTGTTACCTCCCTACTGTGCAAAAACTTGATCTGCAATCCAAACGTATATAATTAAAAAGTAATAACAATAATGCTCAGAGTCCAAGGTGAGTCCACAATGAGGTGAAGGTGAACAACAAAAACTGATATGATAGTAGTAGGAATCACAAATTGTGGGGGTTGGGGGTGGTGGTGTAGTTTGGGTGATGGCAGGTCGTATTAGGTGAGGTAGGTGACGTAGGTCAGGTGCTGGTGGTAGTTGTAGTGGATGTAGGCTTGTGGAGGGGTTGCATCTGGTGTAATATTTTTTTTCCCCTTTTATTCCTTTTCATTCTATCTTCTTTTTTACCATTTGGTTGAAATGTGTTTACTCATTTTGCCTATCAAAAAGTGATGTGAGAGTTACGTGCCTTCTTAACGGCAAATGAATGATACCCATTATCAAAAAATTTATAGTCTTTCAGCTATAGAATTACTTTGAATATACTTGGATGCATGGTTCCAAAATTCAAGTTATTGATCTCAAAGTTATTTGGTTGGGTGTTAACATGTATGTTCACCCTTATCTTCTTGCTTTGATTGTGCAGCTCACTTCAGCTAATTCATGTTTTAGACAGAACTATGGATTTATTTTCCGTCTGGTCCAATGTGAGACGTTAAATTTCATTGAAGTTCGTAAAATGTTACTTTTCAGGTCTATACAGAAGCATATACTTGTCCGGCTATCAGATGCCACGCCCTACTTTATTGCATAATCAAATGGAAAGCATATTGCAATATTTTCTTCCAAACCCCCATTCAGACTTGACAAATACAAGAGATATGAAAGTCGTGGCGTTTCTGGATTTCCCATCAAGTGTAATTTCAGCTCTGATGGTGAAATAGCACTCTCTTGCACCTCAGACGGGTGTATCTACCTTTACAACTCTTAAAACCTCTGAGCTTCCGAGAAAGATCAAGGCATAAGAACAGGCGTCCATAGTTGCTGTTTTCCACCCGGTCATGCCTAATGCCATTGCTACTTGTATTTGGAACGGTGAAGTTTCGACGTTCAATTGAGACCTGCAGTAACTTAACAGCTTATTTGTCATGATTTTTGAAATCAAGAAGTTGTTTTTGTGTCTCGATAATTTAAGTTTTTTGTCTTATTAAAAAAACTACAGAAGAAGCTTGTTTTGATCAGCTTCATCCATAAACTCTTTTATCAAAAGTAGAAAATATTTCAAATATAACAATCTATTAACACCTCTCCAACAAAGTGGTGGGTTCTAGAATCATCTTCAACTTCTTGTAGTTTACACAATTTTCAAGAACAAACATGTTTGAGTTTATTATGTGCCACTTATTCTGTAAGTGCCCATTGTTGAAGGTGTATTTTTTATTTGGAACTGTACATTTGACCTGTCAAAGACAAAGCCTTAATCCCAACCACTCATGTTGGAAAGAAGGAAAAAGTCAAAGTGAAGAAAGCATGATGCCTTTGTCGGGCTCAAAGGGTAGACAATTTGGGCCTAGCCCAAAGCTGTTGCTAACATAAATGGGCCCATCATGGTTGTTTGTCTCCTCGTGCATTAAAATCTAACAAAAGCCAAATTATTCTAATACTTGTTAGATTGGAAATGCTCGTGTCTAAATTCTCATAACCTCTAGTCCTTTGCTTACTATTTTTGCAGATATTAATATGACTCGTTTACAAGGGGAGGTGGTGGTCGAGGGGTAGGGGTGGGGGTGCAAAAGTATAGTTCAATTAAACACAAGTCTTCAAATTCTTTCTAATTTGTCATGGGTCGTTCCTGGTGAGACATGACATGCCGCCTTCGTTTTTTAGTTGCAGTAAAGAGTGGAACCAACCAGTCTAACTTTTTATATTTTTCTTCAGTTTTAATATCTTTTAAGGGACTGTTTGACAAAGTTTCGAGAAAAGTTTTAGGGAATTGTGAAAAAATCGATGAAATGTATAATTAGAATTAATTGATAATTTTGATCTCAATTTTTTTATATAATTTTTTAAGTTTTTCACTCAAGAAATATGAAAAAGTATTAAAAATGCACCACAGTTACGTTATTGTTGGCCTCTATGGTAGTATAATCAATGAGAGATAATGACTTACCTTGTAGCCAACGTTAGTAATTCAAGTTTGCTTATCTCTAACTCGCGAATTTAGTTAATACAAAGTAATATGATATCAAACAATTTCGATTTGACAGTTTGAATAATGATTCTTTACTCATGGTAGTTGATAAGAATCGTCTATTTAATTCTACTTTAGGACGTCGGAGTCTTACAAGGATTGAATTCGAACGAGAAAATACCTTTTGAAAAATACCTAAATATCCAGAGACGAAGAAACATGGAGTGGAATTTTGTATTTCTATACCTGTAATTGAAAGCACTATCTAGACAACCCAACAATTTTGCGATATAGCAATGGTCCACCACCCTTTTAAAAATGTTTGTAATGGAAAATATGGTAATCCCTGTTCCAACACGAAGGAAGAAACACAGTGATACAACCTATTTGCCTATGTATGTTTGAACATTTTTCTCTTCACATTTAGCATGAATGTGTCCCCCACATTCATTGGCCCAATTCTTACTAAATAGTAAACAAAAATAAATACATGTATATCCCTCCATATGACTGCAATCATCTTGTAAAAGAGAGAATACTTTTTAGACTACACTTCGATGGTCAAGAGAGTGTTGGTTCTAATACTGGGCCCACTGGCTTGCCCAACGGGCGACATGAAACGATGGGCTAAAAAGGTTTTATGGTTCAAATCACTAACTAGGAGCAATACTTGTGTTTGATTAGGAAACATGACACAAATTAAATAATATAAAGAGGGGATCTAAGCATGCGATTAACGGTGGACGTTCTAATGCTTTGAAATCATTTAAATACAAAAGAGATAAGTCTTGTTTTCAATAGATTTAGAATGATTTCTTTTACTTGTTCTATGAAATCATGTCATTCTTATGAATACGTGTCTCTTTAACTCTATGCAAAACATGGTATAACCACTTAAGAAATCAAGACCTAATAGTCAATGCGAACCCCTTTATTTTGAATTTATTAATTCCTAATGTGTAAAAAAATACTCAAGCCAATATTTTTCGAGGCACCAGAATATACAATGCTGAAGTAAATCTTATTAGCTTATGACTTTGCAAAGACTTGTAAGAATTAGTTTTGTGGAAGATCTCCAACTTTCGTAACTTGGTGGGTATCTGAGATCCGAATGAGGTATTATCAATCGATTCAAGCTCTTATTCTCCCTCAAGAACAGGTTCTTCCGCAAGCTAAGGAGAAAACTCTTATCTTTAATATGTAATCCTATGTGTTAGAATTTGGATGTGATATGAATTCCTTATTGAAGTAATTGAAGAATTCTAATTGAAGTGCATATCAAGAAAAATTCGATTTGAAATGCTATTGGAGTTTTATTCAAGTTGAAATTCTATTTGGAAGACATATTGTGAGTTGGAATTTGTACTGGACTTGAAGTTCAAGGTGGACTGAGAAAAAAAGATGCTGCATTTTCGCTAGCTAGTCTCTCGAGCAACACCTGTAGATTTTCTCCCAAAACTTGGTCGCTCGCATGTCGCCAGCCTAGCGCTCAAGCAACGGACTTGTCGTTAGCTTATCGCTCAAGTGACAAGGTTGTCCGGCTCTTTCACATTTTAACACGTTTCTAACATTCTACTACAACTACAACTCATCTATTAACGTTTGGACATCGTCCTACATAGTTGTATATATATACTTGACTCTTCTCTACAATTTAGTAGAGAGGTTTTGAGAATATATAATAGTTTAGTTTCGGTGATTATTAAAACTTCAGATCAATTGTATATTTCTCTATTATTATTTATGATTAAATAAAATATTTAAATTCATCTGTCACATTTCTTGTCTTTTATTATTCTTTTGCTTACGATCATGTGATTCATATTTTGTCATACAATTTCGATATTTCAATCCTGAATTATAACAAGTGGATCGAAGAAATACATAATTGTTAACAAGTTGTATTATAGTAATCCCGCCGGTCCTTAACACTACACACTCTCAAATATTATCAATACGAAAAGGTTCTCTCAAAGTTTTAACATCCACATAGAATATGGATCAAATTGTCTCAAAACATTCTCAATTCGCCACTTGTTTTGCCCTCCTTTAAGGAGTCGTCTAAAAAGGCCTATGTTAGCAGCAGCATCAAAATTGTTTATATGAACTAAATTCACTATTTCGGGATAAAAATGTACAACCAATAGAAGTGAGTCTTGGGAACGGGAAAAAAAGTCTCTTAATTCATGTCAAACTGCTTGACCTATGCTTGTTCATGCATTCAATTTAATGCTTTAAAAAAACCAAAAACAAAAAAACAAGTGTTTTGTAAGATTAATTTGTTTATTCTTACTTTTGATCCATCTTGTCATGTTTTCCACTTTAAATTAATGGTTATCCTCTCTTACATGGCTGGCCATAATGAAAAAAAAAAAAAATTGGGCCTCTCAACACTTAAATGTTATCACTAGTCTTCCAATCCTTACCTTGTAAAGTGAGGGACAAACTCATTTTATTGCTACTGCCACGTGATTTGGGCCACAACCCAGGTCACCATTATGTTTTCATTCCTTTTTATGCTCCCCATTCTTTCCATCAATTTAATGTATTGAATTTAGCAAAATCCACCAAACATGATTTAGTTATATATATGTATTTCTTACCTATTTGGGAATGAATTTTTTTGTAGGCCATTTAGCCATTGATTCACTGCTCAAAGTTGTTATATTGAAAGTGTATTACTCTTCTTTATAATGGTTTGGTTAGAATGTTTAATAAACCAGTTGACAGACATGATGACAATCTAAGCATTGCCCTAATTAAGATTTTCAAATGGTGATCTTCTTGCAAAAAGCTAAATAGGCAACTAGCTTCAACAATTTTGTCGGTTGATGCTATTAGAAATCTTTCATTAATTAATTAATTAAGCAAATCTTTTTGGTAAAATCATTGTTATGCATCATCTGCATGAACTACTTTGTCTAAGTGAATTATGAAATCTGGTTTAATCAGTGGAGGTTCCTGTGCGGAGTATTTATTTGCTAAATTAATATAGTTCGTCCACTTACATAGTTCGTAGAACAAGGTTAAAAATATAAACAAAAGATCATAGTTCGATACTATCTAACGTACCTTACGTGTTAAAGGGTATTTTTTTCCTCTGATGTGAAAAAAGAACCAATAACCAAGGAACGTTGCAAATAAAGATTTACAAGAGGAGAGAAAAACATTGAAGGAAATTATTTCGAGTTAACTTCTATCACAAGTTTGATACATTGAAGTGAACAAAATTATGGATATATTGTATCATGTCTTTCGTCCTTATCTTATCAGTCGGGTTCATCTGTACATCCTTAATCTCATGTACAGTTGAGTTTATTAAACATGCTCTTAAATAATATCGTATTCTTTTCCTTCAATAGAAATTCCAGTATCTCATCTATTTTATTTTATTTTATATATTTTTGGCTAGTATAATTCAAGGTTAGCGTTGCTGCTTCTGTGTTTGTACAAGGTAAGCTCACGTTACTTAAAAATAAGTTCAAGTAAGTTAGCCAACATGATCTTAATGCCTTTTTGAAGATATACATTCAAATGTTTCTACATGCAGACTTCAAGCCCTTGATATAATCATTTGAACTATTTATCGATTTATATGAATGCTGCATTTCTATAACTTAAGTCTGTACATTATAAGTTTTACCATTAAAAAATCTAAATGGCATAATACATTATCTGAAGGACAATGATTTGATTAAGTAAACAAGAAACATTTGAACCACACTCCCTCTCTTATTCACTGCAACATCGACAGTAATAATTCTGCACAGTAAATGCATCAACAGTGTCCTTAACATTTGGAGCACTTGCCCGACAAGTGTGCATAAACAGTAACTGGATAAAGACCAATGCATCACCCCCATAATCACCACAAAAAAGATGAATTTGTAGAGTAAAATCACTAATGTCCATCAAAATGAAAGAGATAAAGCATAAGATAATAGACACAAGCATATGAAAAAAGCCCAAGTTTTCGGGTTTCGGCGACATTTATATCCTCTCAAGGCCTAAAAAGACCACAGAAAAGACTTCAACTTTTAGGGCTTTCCATCAGACTTGACTGGGGCAAATGCATAATGTCTTAATATTGTTAGTGGGTTTTTGGATTATTTTGTTGGGTAGTGGAAAATGGATGAGATTTTTGACTTTTGATGTAACTGTACTGTATTATGCTTTATCTAGTTGATTCAAGAAATGGACAACATTAAAAAACATTACATTATGTCATCAACTTATAATGCACGGACTGGCATGAGTACCATCCAAGTACTCCACTTCTTACAACAATATGTCATCTTATAAACATATAATTGTACATGTATAGATATAGATGATATTGGTGTATCTATATATATTTCCCCTCCACTGACACGTGAAAGTGGAAGAAAATAAAGTAGAGGAATCTCATAAAAGAGAATTCATGCAATCATACATGTAATTCTGCAAAATTATTATGTATTGTTGGTAATAATAATTTCATGTTATGTTTGGTTGCATTGTTAGATTTTACTGAACAGTATAATAACGCAAAAGATTTTACAGCATTATTCTAACTAGATGTAGTTGTCCCCTAAGAGTATGCGGATATTTGGCCAAAAACACGGGCTGTGTACGTGTTGTGCGTTCTGGGGCACAACCTACGTGTGACAATGCAGGAACAATTTGACAAAAAAAATGTGAGATGACAACAAACGTAACGTACGTAACTAGTATTACGTCGTATGATAATGATGCTTACAACACTGTCAATGTTGGAGACATTAACATTGCAAAGTATATGTATGATGGGACAACTGGTAGATAGCCATCTGCAGAATAGCATTTTTTCTTCTGTCAAATTGTTTTATTGCTCCCATTATTTCCCTCAAAATTACTTTTTTCGCCTCAAGAAAAGATTCCCCCAATAATTCAACAGTGTAGGGTTGCTGATATACAAGGAGTTTTCAGCCCATAATTAAAGCAAAGACGCCATTTTAAAGCACGAGGAATGAATAAAATACAGCATGTTTGGATACGCTTATAAGTGTTTCATTTCCAATTAAATAAGTTACTTAATTTGACGGTAAGTATGAGTAACTTTTACAACATGCACTATCACTTCGCGAATATTAAAGCAAGACACCAAGCAAAACGATGATTCTAGTTACACAAGTCTTGAAAAACACGTTACTAATTGTGTTAAGTGAGTGTCAAATCTGTACATTTACGTACTACACAATATGCTTGTTAGTAATTGGACCTAAATCGTCGAGATTTTTATTGATAACCGAACCTAAATAGTCGAGATTTGTGCTGTCACACTTCCAAGTAATATATAAATTCCATGCAAAAAGTTGCATGTGATTAAAGGGAACTATACAGTTTGCATTGATTTGATTAACCCTTGAATAGCCAATCAAAGTGAAGATTAGACAACCTAGTTTTAATTAATTAATCATAGTTAAAATCAGAATGTCACATTTCAGGCAGGATCCTGCCTTAACGATACGGTAATTACAGCTTTTGGATTTATAATATGTTTAAATATAGTATTAGCATATTGACAATATCTTGCTTGTTATGCTGGATGGAAACAGCAGATTAAGGACCACATTAATTGTCTGTTGAGTTAATTATTATCTGTAAAAAGTTGATTAATTAATTTAAGCAACTCTTCTTTATTAATTTATACTGTGGGCTGTATCCTTGTGTGACAAAATCTAGTCTGAACATGCACTCGATCAAGAAACTCTTAACTAGACTTTCTTCGGATTACAATCCGTGTTGTATCTGTGTCGTGTCATCTCCTCGTAGAGAATGAATTGTATTTAACGTAAAGGAATAATTAAAATTATTATATTTAGTTAATTGGACGGTTGCCAGTACATTTACTAGCTTTAAATGGATTGGAATACAAATTGATTTTTATTTTATCTTGCATGTATGTAACTTTAACATGAGGTAAACATATTAAAAAGTTCGAATAAATTAGTTTATTTACTTGTTAATTGTATTCAAAAGTTTCATCATTTTGATTCTCAAAATAATATTTCATTTATATTTCTCAATATACATTCATTTCAAATTTTATTTTCGGACTTAAGCACTGAACGACTGACCTGATAAGCACAAACACTTTCCTATCCGTTTGTTAGTGTTGTAGATTAAACACATAATAATGTTCGAGAAAAGGAAATATTGAAAGAGACATGTGTTGTCCTTCATACTACCATATGTTCTTCTTTTTATTTCTTGATTTTATCGATGATTTGATAACCTATATGTATGTACATGTGTACCTAGGCATTACTTTTAAAGTGGCATATCTAATCACACACCCTAACAATTTGTTTTTTCCGTTTTGAATTGTCATAATCAAGATTGATTTGTATAATCACACAATATGTTGTCTCTCAATGAAAGTTGCTTTTCTTGTCCTCATCATTAATGCTAAAAATGCATTTCCAACTAGAGAAACTATTAACTATACAATAAGAATTTTGTTTAATTTAACGTATCGAACATAGTTCATAATTCTATACACGTGCACACGAATGAAAGTAGGAATGGATTGTCGTCCGAACGAGGAGGGTACTTGGTCGAGTAAGAATAAATTATGTATAACATTTTCTCGAGACGGAAAAAAACTGAAATGATTAAAAAAAAAAATTAAAATTCCCGAGATAAGAAGTCAACGGTCAAAGATTTGCATTACTGTCCCTGTCTCCCACATTTATATTAAAACGTACAGAATATATAAACATTCCCAGAAATCCTCACTAAACATTGTCACAGCACCAAGCACTAGGCGTCCCACTTGGTTCCGGGTCTACCCAAAATGGCTCACCCGCATACCCTCAATTCCCCCTCTATTTTTAATGCAAAATATAATTTTGAGCTAAGACCCAACGGGTCATGTTCATCGTCCCCTTCCTGATTTCATACTGGACAACATTTTGTCATCAGCAGTTAAGTTCATACAATGCTACGTAACATTATTCTACAATTTTAGATCATATATAGTGTTTACATTTTGATATCTTGAGTTTCTTTTTTCCTATAGTAAAATATCACTTTAGCGTATGTAAATTATACGCGTGTGATTGAAAGCAAAATCGAGCATTTCACAGTTTCAAATTGTAGAACACTTCTTGGGTCATCATTTGTAGGGATTCTTAATATGAATTCATCTTATCTATATTTTTAAATGCCACACGTTTTTATATGTTTAGTAAGTCTCTGAAATTAAAATTGTTCAATACTTCTGTCATCATCGTGATCGTTATTCAGGTCAACTGATTGAAAAAAGGAATGGTCACGTGTTTTTATATATTTAGTAAGCAAATTATTATGGCTTAATACTTCTACCATCATCTTAACTGTTATATCAATTCACTATTCGTCCATTTGATTGGAGAACGAGAAATTGTCTATAATAAGAAATTGATAGGTTAAAGCTACGTGGGATGTCGTTTGTAATTAGAGAAGAAAAGGATTAGTTCAACACGAGACACATGGCATCCAGGCGTGAGATGATGTCGGAATGATGTAAGATTGAGGGCTCTTCAGGCAACAATCATTCTTGATTGTGGGAGAGTTTCAAACAATATTAGAATAATCAGTGCCACTTTCGGTGAACTTATGGATCTTGTTCTTGTTGACTATAGAGTTGACCAAAAATTAATTAATCAATAAATAATTTATATATGTTTAATAAGTTATAATTTATTTGAGAAATGCTATATGTACTGTCTTTTTATACATTCACTTTGACAACCCCTTCACATGGGAGTGGAGCTCGCGATTGTGGGCTCCACTCTTATGTGAGAGGACTGTCAAAAAGGCTGTACACTCAATTTTTTTGAATTTATTTATCTTTGAATAATGTATTTAATGCTTGTCGTTATTTTAGTGTCGATAATTTGTGCCATCATTTTGGATAAGAGTAGGTTATGGGCATTGATAATTTACTTAAAACATGCAAGTTCTGCATTCTTTGTGCACCTACATAATGTAAAAAATTAAATATTTAGAGATGAAAATAATAAATTTACTTTTTAAGTCGTGTTTTTCAACACCGTCTCTTATAAGTTAGGTAAGACGTTGCAATCTTTCAATTAGGGGTCGGTTCTTGATTAAAACTAACTATTTTGCTTTCGTAGTTAATTTCGTAGGACTACTTTTTCAAATGGTTTGTTAATTGCTTTTTTGTTTGAGGACACGCTACCCATCAAAATATTATTATCTTAGCAAAAATTCAAAGTTAGAGAATATTATAGTGTTAATTAATAAAAGTTTCAAACAAAGATTTGTCATACATACGATACTAAAGCCAAATTTATAGTAAATTAGTCCAAAATGAGTTTCATCTGTAAGTGTTATGCTCTAGGTCCAATCAACTTTGGATATAAACACTTTTAATATAATTGATGCTTATTTATGACAATATCTATTATTTAATTGAATTAATATTCTAAGAAATTAAATTATAGAATCCATAGATTCAAGTCTTTATAATTTGTTAATCATAAG
This sequence comes from Fraxinus quadrangulata, assembly GCA_903798255.1. Taxonomy (NCBI): domain Eukaryota; kingdom Viridiplantae; phylum Streptophyta; class Magnoliopsida; order Lamiales; family Oleaceae; genus Fraxinus; species Fraxinus quadrangulata. The sequence continues at coordinate 161,230 of CAIGRB010101316.1, forward strand.
GTATTGTAATTGTGAGATACAAATTACATATGATCGAATTTTAAATCATCATTGATCGTAAGAAATAATGAGACACAAATATCGTTATTACGGATAGACCATCATATGTGGCATTTCTTACTTGTGAAGTAAGTAACTGATCTCACAAGTTAAAATGTGGTGACGCTTAAATGAATACGTAAATGTTTTGTCATAGAATAAAATATTGGAGACCCGTTGAGAAGATAACTAAGTGTCAATGGTTAATCTCTGACGTTCGGTAGTGGAATTGGTCACTTGACTTGATGTCATCATAGTACTTTATATGAGGACAGCCATACTTTGATGATATTGGANTGGTTAATCTCTGACGTTCGGTAGTGGAATTGGTCACTTGACTTGATGTCATCATAGTACTTTATATGAGGACAGTCATACTTTGATGATATTGGATGTTACTCTGTCAAGTGTCGCTAATACGTTATTGTTCGGGTATGTCATGAATTATATGAAGATTGTGAATTATTAATAGATGATTCATCAATCTTACATAATAAGAGATTATGGTTTACATTTCATTCAGTTAAATTAATAATGAAATATTTGGTCAATGTATTCTCATAAACCGAAAATGAGTTTAAGACTTATATTGACTTTTCGACTTTAATTGACTTAATATTGAGATGAAAGATAGGATCGATAATGGAGATTGACACATATCCATATATCATAATTAATTAGATTATATTGACAAATGGATTATAGTTCAACGTTAAACGAACAAGTTTGATTTTGTCATACTACGTGACATTTTCCGTCACGACATATTGCTAAATGTCAATATGGGACAACGGATGTGAATCAATGATAAATTAGAAAAGATGTGTATTTTAATTTATCGATTTTGATTAGATCAAAATAGTAATTTACGTCGTTAAATATCGTAATCGGGAACCTGATGGGTCACACATAAAAGGAGAACCAATTAATTAACAAATATTATACAATTAATTGAGTTGCTTGTTAAAAGGAGAACCAATTAAGTTTAAGAGACGAGTCAAATCCGCTTAAACTTATATTAATAAGCCATTAGGATTTCAAAAAAATAGAACATAACATAATTCATATTTTTGGTAGCATAAGAAAAGATATCATAATTCTCTCATTCTTGTTTCCTGTGTGGATTTTCATTGGAAGTTGGACAATTGGATAATTGTGGATAGCAGATTGTGATTGTTCGTATTACAAAATCAACAAAGGAATTTGCAGAATTTACAAAATGTATAATTTCTATCACAATTTTTTTCTAAGCACAAAGAAATTCTTGGTGGAAATTGAAAATTTTGTTTATATTCCGTATGTTAAATAAATGTTCAACATCGTCGTCATTCTTCAGCTTCTCATTGCTAATTTAAGTTTATTTATTTTCTAATCAAGAAAATTAAACAAATCAATCCCTCAAACACAAGATAATATTCATAATTAAACAATTTTGACCATAAAGCAATAAAGATGCTAAATTAGTGTGCCCGCATGTAATTTTACGGGAAAAAAATCATTATATAAATTTGTCACATCTCATAAATTATGTTTAAAATGTAGCAATATAATTTCCTGAAAAAATCCCTTACAAATTTTATTTTGATATCCATTTATGTTTTGCAATGTGAATACAAAAATACGTTGGACATATTGTGTGGATGAAATACAGTTCCAACAAAATTAGATGCGTGAAGCAAGATAACAACTCGATAGCATCCCCCCAACCCCACCCCCACCCGGTACACGTGTCAACCATGCCATTTGGCAGCCAGCTGTCAGCAGTCATCAACTGCATTTTGATTGGCTACCAGCTATTATCTCAAATAACGCAGAAAACTCATGTACCGTACAACCCAAAATACCACGATAATGTAATAATGTTACCGGGAACCGAAGCTAGTGGGCGGCTTGCCGGTATAAAATGAAACACCCGGTAGGCATGTAATATGTTAGCGTACGGAAGTTAAACAAATTACGGAGTTTCAATGAACCATTTTTTAAATATAGTTTATAAATGTGTTGGACAAAATGTTGTGTTAATAGATGTTAATGTTGAATGACAATCACTAGTCATTGGGTTTTGGATTTGTGCTTGGTTGAATAATATTGACGAATATGAACTTTTATTAATGTATTTGATACGTTGAGCTGAATATGATTTGAAAAAATAATAGACAAATTTTATTTTTGTGTTTAATTGTTGTTCAGCTCAGAGTATTTGTTCAGTTGATTCTAAGTTGCTACATATAATTCCAATATTTAACGAGTGGCTAGTGCTATAGAGCAAAGAATCAACAAAGGGAATCTGGTTAATCAAGATTTAAAAGTGAATTTGGTCATGAAAATGGTGAAAATTATTTTTCGTATAAGTAGTATTATTTAGCACCTGTTGAGATGGTAGTGGGTCCACTTAGACTTTTCCAATCAACTTAAATGCATCTTTCATTCATTGAAGAAGTATAAGTAAACTTTCACTATCATATAGGCTGGTGATAGCTAATATTATTTTACGAGTATATATATCTTTTTACGAGATTATGGGCGTCTTTTCACATAGATGTCTTTCAGAGAGAATAATAATGCAAAAGAAAAGCGGCTTAATTAATCTAAAAACCTATTAATTAATTAATTTGGTCTATAATTAAAAGAAAGAGAATTGTGACAGGCAAATTATATGCAGCACGAAAGTTTTATGTTTTTGTGAGGGATAAAAGCATGCTCTGTTCGACCAAATTGGAAAAAACAATTTTGCCACAAACCCTCATTAATATTCACAATTAAGCCACCATCCCCTCCACCCTTTTCCACTTTTTAAACACTATACTGTGGGCCATCCCAACGCCCAACCCCCTTCATTTCCTCTATATAATCCTCTTCTCTCTTCCTCTCCGGCCACACCCCATAACCATTTCTCTCATATAGCTATCCATCCTTCTCTTTAGATTTCCGCACATACATATTTGATATAAAGAAAAGAAAAAGGGAAGCCATGCCTGAAGCACCAAAAGAACCCCAGAAGCCCACTGAATATGAATATGATGTGGCTGAAAAAAACAAGAAGACTCTTCAGTTTATTGAAGATGTTACAGCAAACGCTGATCAAGTTCAAAAAAGGGTTCTTGCTGAAATTCTCTCTAGAAATGCCCATGTTGAGTACTTGAAAAGAAATGGACTCAATGGGCATACTGATAGAGAGACTTTCAAGAAAACCATGCCTGTCATTACATATGAAGATATTCAGCCTGATATTACCCGTATCGCCAATTGCGATAAATCGCCTATTCTTTGCTCTCAGCCCATTTCTGAGTTCTTGACTAGGTGCGTATTTTATTCTTATCACTATTTCATATATGCAGAGATCAAGGCCTAGCTTAACTGTTAATAGTTTTTATTTCATATTGTATAATATATTCATGCACGTGGGTTTTCTTTGCTATGCAGTTCAGGGACATCTGGTGGGGAGAGAAAACTGATGCCTACCATTGAGGAAGAATTGGGGAGGAGATCATTGCTTTATAGCCTTTTGATGCCTGTGATGAGCCAGTTTGTTCCTGGCTTAGACAAAGGCAAAGGAATGTATTTTTTATTCATAAAATCTGAGGCTAAAACACCAGGTGGACTGGTGGCTCGGCCTGTTTTAACTAGTTATTACAAAAGTAATCATTTCAAGAATAGGCCTTATGATCCCTATACAAACTATACTAGTCCAAATGAAACCATTTTGTGCCTCGACTCTTACCAAAGTATGTATTCCCAAATGCTTTGTGGGTTATGTCAAAACAAGGAGGTTCTTCGGGTGGGGGCTGTTTTCGCCTCAGGTTTCATTCGTGCAATCCGGTTCTTGGAAAAGCACTCAACCCTTCTTTGTAAGGATATTAGAACAGGAACTCTTAATCCAAAAATTACAGATCCATCGGTGAGGGAGGCAGTTATGAAAATTCTTAAACCCGACCCGAAGTTGGCGGATTTCATTGAGGCTGAATGTAGTAGGGAGTCATGGCAGGGAATTATTACTAGGTTGTGGCCTAATACTAAGTATGTAGATGTTATTGTGACGGGGACTATGTCACAATATATACCAACACTTGATTACTATAGCAATGGCCTACCTCTTGTATGCACAATGTATGCTTCATCAGAATGCTATTTTGGTGTCAATCTTAACCCGCTTTGCAAACCGAGCGAAGTCTCTTACACTCTCATACCCAACATGGCCTATTTCGAGTTCTTGCCTGTCCAAAGAAATAATGGTGGGATCAATTCTATTTCCATGCCCAAATCCCTTAATGAAAAGGAACAGCAAGAATTGGTTGATTTGGTTGATGTTAAGGTTGGACAAGAATACGAGCTCGTAGTCACCACTTATGCCGGTAATTATCTAGTAAACAATATTGTAACTTCTTTTTCTTTCTTAATACAGTACATTATTGATTATTTCTAATCATGCACGAACTTTTTGTTACAGGGCTTTATCGGTACAGAGTTGGGGATGTGCTTCGTGTTGCTGGATTCAAGAACAATGCCCCGAAATTCAATTTCATTTGCCGGAAAAATGTTGTTCTAAGTATTGATTCCGACAAAACCGATGAGGTTGAGCTCCAAAATGCAGTGAAAAATGCAGTGACTCATTTAATGCCATTTGATGCACATCTAACAGAGTACACAAGCTACGCCGATACCACGACAATTCCAGGCCACTATGTCCTGTTCTGGGAGCTTAATGTAAATGGTTCGACTCCAATTCCCCCTTCGGTTTTCGAAGATTGTTGCCTCACCATCGAAGAGTCACTCAACACAGTGTACCGCCAGAACCGTGTCTGCGAATCAATTGGCCCTCTGGAGATCAAAATAGTGGAAGCGTGGACTTTTGACAAGCTTATGGACTATGCCATTAGCTTAGGTGCTTCAATTAACCAGTACAAGACACCCCGGTGTGTCAAATTTGCACCTATAGTGGAGCTGTTAAATTCCAGGGTTGTCTCTAGCAATTTCAGTCCAAAATGCCCAAAATGGACTCCTGGCCATAAGCAATGGAACAATATGAACTGAAGATATCAACATAAAGTTGTATCAGCCAAGAAAAAACTGTTTTTGTGATCATTTTAGTGCAGAATTTAAATCCCAATTAGTTTAACCAACCATTTTTATGTTTTTCCCCCCTTTTATTCTATTTCTTAAACTTGGCTTATTAGTATGATTAGAATCTGAATTAGTAGCCCTGTACAAAAGCAGTTCTTGTATCAAGTAAGGCTGTTTATTTTAATGTCAATCTTCCATAGTGCCAGCCAGCCTGCCTTTTGTTTTTTTTTTTTGCAAATTCTTCACACATTTTGTGTGAAATGTTATCTTATTTCCGCCAAGAATTCGGCCCATTGAACGTTCAAACATCCATATGCGCACAACAAATTGAGCTTGCGGGAGCATATTTAAAGACTAGCTATAGTTAAAGTTCTACATGTCAAACATTTGGACTTAGAACAATAGAAAATCAAAGTTCTACATGTCAAACATTTGGACTTAGAACAATAGAAAATCAAGTACGTGGATGGTCAAGCATTTATCTCCGCTTCAAATCACATTTGCTCAAATTTTGTAGAAATTAAAATTTAGATTTTAATTTAAATCAAAATCAACAATTGATTTCAATCACATGTTTTATAGAACCCACAACTTTTCTTCCACACATTTCATCGACTTTTATCAAAATCTATTGAAATTCTGATTTTAATCAATTACCAAACAGAGGTAGTGTAGCATATTTGAGCATCTAATGATAAGATTCTAAACGAGCTATTGAACTGTAGTTAAGCATCTGCCCCTTAAGACTCAAACATGCTTTCTTTTACTGATTTAATCTAAGTTGAAAGTTGACGCGAAAATTTGTATGTATAAAGTAAACGTAGATCAAAGTTTTAAATTATTTATTCATCATAATTGAAAAGCAAACCAGCTTTAAGTCTCTTTTAATTTAACTCATTGAGAAGTAATGTTTACCTTAGTGAAACTTTCTTTAAAATTGTTATTTATCTAAAAGTAACATTTACACGTCTTCAAGTCATCCCCCAATCAGTTCCTTTTCCTATAGTAGATTGATCATCAATAAAGGTACCCTGTGAAAAAGGAGGACCCGCATAAATAGTGATGTTTAACTGAAGTAAAGGGTTGGTTTTCTTGAAAACTGAAGTTTTAAAATGGATTTTTCAAAGGTTAGTTTGTCTTCAGTCTCCTTGTTTTAAATGAAACTTTCCCTTTTCATATTTTAGTTTATTTTCGTAGCATTAAATCGTACTAGACAGTACAATAATAGACGATCTTTTAACAATACCTTGTAAGTAATAGCTAGTTCGAGAAAATTTGATTTCCGAACACCACCATCCTTCTGGGAATGTGCACGCAGTAGTTCAGTTCAATCCAGTAATAAGGAAGTTGAAATTAATACCCGAATCGATAAGTTAAATGAACGTACGAAACAAAATATCACTTCATAACGTAAGTTATAGGTGTCCAAGCGGGACGAGTTATAGGTCGTGCCTGTTCGAATCAGCCCGCCAATTTCAACCAAAAACTGCAGCTTTATAACATTATACAGTAAACGAACAGTGAATAATATCTGAGTGGACACACTGTAATTTGGCTCGCATTTGGTTTGATTTGAAGACAAGAAACTGAAGATGAAAAGGATTGAACAGAAGACAAATTTAAAAGGCATATAAAATAATGATGATTCTATGCAGAACGAAAGAGAGACAGGAACGTAAAAAGATCTTCATTAGAGCTGTAACGTGGAGAGAGGCAAAGAAAAAAGAAAAAGTATTTAATGGTGCAAGCAACTGTTTGTAAACAGCTTTAAATAGTAAATTGCTATTTAATAAACATTTGACATAATGCTTGTAAAAATATCGAGTTCAAATTTCTGTGACAAATGTTGATTTAAAAGACGAAACACCTTAGGATTACTCACTCAATCAATCAAATTAGCATCTCACTCGGACCAAGTAAAGGACATGAGTAGAAAGTCTCGTGTTTTGTTTTCATGTCTCATCGAATCTTGATTTTCGATTGATGAAAAAAAGGAAGAAGAAAGTAAAACTCTTTATTTTACTTGCCCCCAACTTCTTGTCTTTTGGGCCCCCTTCGCCCACTTGTCACTTGTGGGAGCAAGCTAGCCCCTACGTTGATTTGGGGAGGAGGGTATTTCCATCGAAGGACTCACTCCAACCACGGTTCCCATTCTTGACGATTTTAACATAGTCGAAGACCCCACCATGCCACCGATTTAAAATGACGTGACACCCCTTAAATTATTTTAACCATCTCTTTAACTACCCTAACTTAATTACTTTTAAGTTATATGATAAAGAAGCATAATTGACATTTATAATAATGGTGGTTAGCAAAAAAACGAAAATTTCATATAATCCAACAAAACAGATTTCTCATCTAAAAGTTGACGTGATTAGTTATGCTACTGTACAAATACATATCAACATCGTCCTCTGTGAATGCGTGCGTGATTGTATCATTAATTTGAAAACGACGAAATATGAACTGCTAAAACAATGTGTTAATAATTTAGATGCGAAGAATGTCAAATGTCCACACGTGAACAAACAATGACGTGATTAACACGTTATACACTCAAGTATAATTGCGATGGGATTATACAAGATACAAATACAAAAAAGAATCTCGATAAAGCTTTACTTGAAGATTGTCGAGTCTTACTTCTCGGGCTCGATAGATTGAGATATAGTCCACATACTAAATAAGGAAATGTCCGCGGAGACGAACTTGCAAATTTTGGAAAAATAACGAGCTTTACCGATCTTCTTTCGACAAATATGATAGGATTCAGAAACCATATTCTTTGTTAAGCCATACAAGGAGAGTAAAGAGATCACGATCTATCGTAAGATAATTATGAATAAAGATTGACTAGTCACACGCTCTTAATTTTCGTACTTCAAATAATTAATCTATTTCCTTAACGGTGTGTTTTGTACCAGCCATGAAGTTAGAATCTTACGTTGGAGCAAGTTAAGATTTTTTAACTTATTTTCTTTCTTAATTTTAGTTTGGCAAGGTTTCTAAGCAAATAAAGCACTTTCAAAAAAATTATCCGAACATATCTAAAAATAATTTTTTAGTTTCAATTTTGACTTTTCAAAATTCTTACCGAACATGCCCTTAATACTATTATGCTGACCCACCCTATCGAAATTGAGAATTATATAATGTCGTGGTCATTCATAGTCATTCCTACAGTATTAATGGTGAAAATGAGGCTTTGAAGATGACACAAATATATAACTAATGAAAAACTTTGAGTGTGATTGTGAAATTTAGTTTTGCTTTCTGAGACAATACAACCAACAGTGAGGGTGATGGGGATGGAGACACTAATTAGCTTCAATAATTTATTCTTAAAGCTTATAAAAACAAGTATAATTGGTGGATCATTATACTAAGTTGAGACAATGTTGTAGTCTAATTAAGGTTCCCAAATTAATTAAGGAGAGGATAAGCACACACCACACATTGTTAAGTTTGAAAATTTTCAACTAATCAGCCAATCTTTGATATGATAACAAAGCCGAAAGATATTCGTAAAAGTAAAAGCAAAAAAAAAGAGAGAGCTCTCAATAGGAGGTTAGACATTGAGTATCGACTCAGTGAAAAGTGTTCATATACATGTTTAGTTGTGCTTAAAATCGAGTACAAGATTTGTATGTTTGGCCATGTATAAAAGCAACTTTTTAGCTGTTGTCAAGAAAAGTAGTTAAAATGTTATTTTAAGCACTCTCAAGAAAAATGGCTTTTATATGTATGACCAATAGCACGAGCTTGCAAATGTTTGTGATAATGATTTTGATTTTGACCTAATCAAATTAATCGCACGTTAAAATTGCTCGCTTGCACGTTTTAATGCAATCTTAAGTTACATCGCGATAATCGCGTTGGTTTAATTAATCGGGCCACAAATCGAAAAGAATAATCATGAATAGAACAAAATAAAAATCAAAGGATTTAGTCAAATGTGGGACTTCAAAAGTATTAATTATACGAAGACCCTTAATTTTAGGGATAATGCTTGTAGCATGAAATTAAATAAGTTATTAATAATAAATTAATAATTATTTTTAAATAAGGAAACAATTCAACCATCTTTTCCGGATAGTTGGCTGAAAAATCATGTGAAGATGTCACCATTCTCTGTGTGTGTGACTCCATACGTGTCTGCCATTGACTGGACAGTGGACATTAGCACGTGTGGCGCTGATCCTGAAAGAGGAATGTTGACTTTGACTAGTTCAAAACCCCACCCAAGCGTGAGGGATATCTGCCCTGTTTTCTTGTCGGGCCTTGGCCCATTTAGCCCAGCTTGTTGAGGGGTCCAAATTAAACATGTCACAAACAGTGCAAGTGTTGTGTCCAGGCAATATTTCCATGGCACCTTCTGTTAAATAATTCCACAATGTTTTTTACTTTTTTTTTTTTTCGTCGGTCGAACCACATCAACATGGCATCGAAACCAACATAGATCGTGAGTTCAAATTACATCACTACCGATATTTAACAAAAATTATATTTACAAGTAATGTATGTGCTTATTTTTTTGTTTTTTGTAAAAGAATTTTCGAATAAGTCATGTTTTATCATCTTTCTTTAAAAGCCCGTAATAAGATTTGATAAATTTTTCCATATCTCTTCGTTTATTCGAATTTGGGACTAACTATGAAAGAAATGGGGATGATCAAGCCAAAAATACATAATTTAAAGGCAAATTATTGAGACAAGTTTGGCAGTGTTAGTTAAAAATTGATGTGTATAAATATTTGCAGCATGTCTCATGTGACTTTTAGCTTTATATTTGTTGAGTAGAATATGCAAAGATTCTTCACTTACTCTCTATTTTTAATCATAAGTTTTAGAAGTAGTTATTATTATCCAATTGAGAAGTTGATGTCTATGTCCTCCCAACATGGAGCATGCAGCCACTTTTCAGTATTAATTTTGAATATGCTTTGTGGTGGGAAAACAACCAAGACAATAAACCTAACGAGTGCGGTTGTATAGTAAACTATACATGACATGATAAGATTTGAGCAGGAGAAAACGAAAGAAGGAGAATCCCTCGGAGCCAATAAGGTCAAGCAAGAAACAGAAGGAATATTCAATGGATTTCTTTCCAATGAGAACTAAACACGCTCCCATATCCCCACGTGCTTTGGGACAGTAAGATTTTCGCTCTCTTTTTTTTCTTACGTATTGTCTAGTATGATTTAATACTTCATAATTCATACCTAACATGCCGAAAGTGAAATGCACACATTTATATATGTGTGTGAGTTGATGAGGAGGCATAAGTTGACAAAAGAATAGTTAAAATATTGACATGAAAACTACTGTTTATACAAATCTTCTTTCTTCTTTAGACTTCCATTGGCATTGGCATTGGAATTTGGTAGATAATATGTAGTTGTCAAAACCTAAAGCTGCACCATACATCAATGAAAACTACTTGAAACATTTTTTAAGCACAAGAGAAGAATAATACTCACTTATTGCATTCTATAAACTGTTTTAGAATTCTCGGTGCCTGTTGCACTCATCAAAGCCACGCGGCTCTTATGTTTATACAACAATAAATTAAGCCTTTAGACAGGTTTCTCTAATGTTTAATTATCTTATCTAAAAGATTAAACTGTCGAAAAATAGGCATATCTATCTATAAAAGTCTAGCTTTCGAAACTATCCCTCGTGTAAAAATATTATTTATCAAAATCTAACATGAGCACAGTTTATCAGCCGACTACAAAAATATTTTTCTTCCTTACATTTCGATTCATTGCTGCAGCCATATATAGAATACGTTGTTCGACAGAAGTACCTATGAAGATAATGTTCAATATTTATGATGATGAAATGACAACAGTTCTGAGACCTGAAAAATAAAAAATAAAATCCAGAAGAATCTCCTGAATAGTTAACAAGTTTCTTTGTTTAGCCTTTTTTTTTTTTAAACCAACTCTAT
>CAIGRB010101333.1:0-11817 GCA_903798255.1 Fraxinus quadrangulata
GCAATAAATTTAATTAAATAAATTTTACAACGAAACATACAATAAATTTAATTAAAATTTGGATTTTAATAAATTTAGGGCTTTTTCACTTGTATCGAAAATGGATAATGAATTTGACATCCTCTCACATGCGACGGGCCCCGCGTCATTAAAAAATTTCAAAAAAAAGTGGGTCCCCTCCATTGTGAGTGCCTGTCAACTTGTATGTCAACCATTTTTGATACGACTAGCACGACTCATAAATTTAATTCCATGGATTTTACAACGAAACACAAAATAAATTTGAATTTTTCAAATGATTAAAATAGTTTAAAATTCTACAAAATATGTTAAAATTAAATTTAACTATTGTATAAGTAATCATTTTTCGTGGAATCGACAATTCGGAATCGTTTCAATTTTATTATTTTTACGCGATCCATACATATTTTTTAACGACAAGTTGACTTCATATTTATAAATTTAATGGTCAAAATTCGACTACACCGATAAAATTCGACTACACTGTGACGTTTTATAAAATTAAGTGAGCAATGGGAAAGTCACTACTTTCGTTAAAATGGCGAGTAATCTTCAACGTTTTGATAAATAAAATTCGATATCAGCAATAACTCGTAAATTTTCAAGGTACATATAGCGTTTTCCAATTTTCAATACCCTGGCGACTCAAAATAGTAATAACCTAGCTTTGTAGAAAATTCGCAAGTGGAAGAGATGACGATTAACGATAACACCTCCGTCTACGTCGGCGGGCTTCCGTACGACGTCACCGAAGAGAGCCTCCGCAGGATCTTCGATATATACGGCGCCGTCGTTGCCGTCAAGGTTTCCCAGTGCTCCTCTTTGTTTATATCTATAGTCTATCTTTGCTTATTGAGACTCCTAGATTGGAGTTTTTCTTCTTGGCATTTCACAAGTTTTTTTTATATTTTTATTGGTTAATTTCAAATCCGTTACAAGAAGAGACTAGAGAACAGCTTGGATCCATGCTTGTTGTGTGATTACTAAACTGAACAGTTTAACAGGTAGCCTTTATTTGGCTGAAATTATCTTTTGATTTTGAATTTGTTTTAATTTTTTTTCTAAATTATCTAATTTTCACACTTGAGTAAATTTTAGTCTCCGTTAATTAAGGTGATTTTCATATTTTCTTAAAAAAAATCAAGATTTTGATGGCTGAAGATTAAGATGATATCATGTCTTCTTGGTTTAGTATATGTTAAATTACGCTAGACTCTAGTTTTTGGGTTTGGACATATAACAAAAACACCAATTTGGAGAAATATGTAGATCTGTGGCGAAAGTTCAAGAAGCTGAAAGAGAAATGAAGGGAAATGAATCTTGTTGCGTGTGAAGGGGTGTGTTGAACAATAAAATTAATTATATATGTGTCACTTTTTTTATACTGTAAGAATTAAATGAGATGATGGTTTAATATTGTATCAAGAAGTACGGGATTCAAGCCTTGCAGGGAACAATTAATGAAGATTATGCATGTGTTAGGTCTTCGATCAAAAGTTTTGGCTTGCACATGATGTGACATTTTAAAAACTAAACCTAACTTAGTAATTGTGTTCCTCTGCTAACTTGGGCTTCTAAATGAGGTGTTTCAATAGGAGAGGAGCATCGTGTGCTGAAGGGCTCATATTCATTCTTCGTTGTTATTGGTCAATGTTATCATCATTGTTAATTTTTCGGAATGCTTAGATCAATACAATAATGATCCCCACCATTCTTAGGAGCATCATTCAATATTTAATTGAAGTCGGCTTTGTTGAGAGAAAAATGAAATACATCCTTCATTAACAACTTTTTCCCTGATTCCTGACTTCTCTGTAACCTTCCTTTGTTTAGCATCCAAATGATGTACTGTAAAATCATTCATCGAGCTACAGAGCCATTACCTTTTCATGTAATTCAAGTGGTTCACCATTGTTTCTTGGCCTATCACTTTATTCAGGTGAAAGAGAATTGTGGAGAAGAAAAATAGGGTGGAGGGGAAGGGGGAGGGTTCTTATCAGCTCTAGATTCACGCACTATTATTATTCTACTGATTAATTTAGCAGAATCAAAAGAAATGAACCCTTTACCCGTATCTTATCTCTCTGTTCTTTCTGCTGCACATACCTACCTAAACTATGGGTTCCACATATTGATTTTTCTGTTGTGAATACCACAATAATGTTATGTTTATTTTGGTGTTTTTGTTGCAGGGTTATTAACTGAGTAGATACATATCAATATCTATCTTTAATTCCTGGAAAAAAAAAAATTCTAAGATTTTAGGAACTAGAGAGGGATGATGTGACATATAAGATCTCGTGATATTAGGAACCAAAAATTTTGAGTATTTAGTAAGTGGAACTATCGGGTCCAATTTAACTATGGAACTAAACAGGTTGGTTCGGTTCGAATCGATTCGATTCCTTTTGATTCTGTACCCTAATTAAATTTTTTAACACTACATTAATCTAACTAATTACATGTTCAATCTTAACTCTTATAAAAGAACGTAGTCAATTTTAAAATTATACAAATAACAAGTTATCTAATAAGAACCGTTCATCAATCTATACAAATTATCAAAAAGTAAATAAAAACATTAAAGCATCGATGCTTCCATCTCATTGAATCCTTTGATTGAAGCCTTAAAATCTATATAAAAAATAAAATGTAAATTAGAAGTTACAGAAATAAAATATTTTTAAGTATTGCAAGTACTTACCAACCATTTAAATTAATCATCCATTGTTGACTTGTCACACTAAAAAACTCTACATGAAATAATTGAAAAAGATACCATTAACAAACACAAATAAACAAAAAAATGTCCAACTAATAAAATTTAATATGGTATTAAAGGAATAAGATTAAGCTCACATTGATCAAAGTGGAGGAAATTCAATGAATCACTGTAGAAAAAATGGTAAGATGAAGAGAAATGCAGTCGCTCAGCTTCGATTCCACCAGAAACGATAGAATGGTTGAGATTTGAGAAAAGCTTAGGTCACTTTGGTTCTTTAAAATTTGGATTACAAAGTTAGGCTTGGGCTGAAAGCAGGAAAATGATATTTTGGGTTTGGGCTCAATTAATTAGTTAGCAAACGAAATGTGAAAAATGATATTTTTGGATTCAATTAATTAGTTGGAAAATTTATTTAGAAAAAAATTAAAGTAATTTGACTTATTTAATATGATAAAATTAAAAAAATTAGGGAAATTCAATTTTTATTTGGTTCTTTAGTTCTTGGTTCTAAACTAAGAACCGAACCGAATCCATCGGTTTTTTGATTTAATTGTTCCATCATTGTTGTTATTAATTTATTACTATCACAATCACAATCATGATTTTGATAATAATAATTATCACTAGAGGTCTCTCTCTCTCTCTCTCTGAAATTAGATGAAGATGATAATATCAATGTTGTTTGGGTGGTTACATAGAATAACTAATTTATTCATTTAATTTCTTTTGCTAAAGACTTTAGTATATGAAGATCTGGAAGAGATACTAGATCTGCAATCTTGAACTCTAACTATGTTGGCAAAAGCTTTGAATAGAACACTAAGTGAAGCTACATCAACACGGGTAACAAGTCAGTCGAAGAAGTGGCAAAATTAATTGTCACTGCATAGTTACTGATAACGTTTTTGTCATTGTAGTAGTATTGACGAACTTTCCATCGTATTGCAGAAAGCAGTGTTTTATTAATGCATGAATTACATTCACAAACTCCCTCTTTGGCAATCGAGGAGCGATTATCGTTATTATTGTGTATTTGTTTAGCATTTGTTTGGCACTTCTAGGAGTTAGTTTATTCTGTTGTCAAGTTCTAAGTTGAGCTTCAGTTACTGCTAGTAAGAGCGTGGTTATGTTTCTCTTTGATTCAAAGATTATCTTGATTTGGTGGTGTGAAATATATTTACAAAGTTGGTTCTTGCCTCTGACTATTCTTCCTGCATTTATTATTGTCTTATGAAGACTGATTAATGATTACGGATTTCATGTTTGATTTTGTAGATAATTAATGACCGCTCAATCGGGGGGAAATGCTATGGCTTTGTCACTTTTAGAAATCCTCGTTCTGCAATGCATGCAATCAAGGAAATGGATGGCAAGGTATTTCTCTAAAGCTAACTGATTAGACAGCACTTTATCTATTTAATTATCTGCAAATATTTCTTTCCCCTCTTTCCTCATCTACATTTTCAAGCTGTCTATTCCTCTAAATATTTAACATATTGAAGCCCTTAATTAGACTATTGATGGACGAGTTGTGAGGGTAAATGAAGTGAAGACGAGAGGCGGCAGGTCAAACTTCAGTCGTGAGAGTTTTCGACGTGATTCTGACAGGGGTATCGACCGAGATAGGGGTAGATATCTAGAAAGAGATCAAAGTTATGGTAAGTATCGTTATCGGGATGGACGTAGAGAAAAGTCTCAAGACTCTGATCAAGATAGGGAGAGAGGCTACGATCGTGTACATGGTCATGATCGAGCTAGGGATCGATATGTGGATGGAGATAGATTTCATGAGCACAATAGACAAATGGAAGATGAGCAGGAACTTGAAAGGAAGCATGATGAGGACTGGGAAAGAGACAGGGATCATAGTATTGAGGAAAGGAGGAGTAACAGTCATCACAATATTGGAGATAAAGATAATTATGAACAACTCCACTTGCTGAATGGGTAAAATTCTTTGCCTTGGCTTGTTGTTGATGTAATGATGAAATTGGTTTCATATATTTGTTTATTTATGTTTTGACTACTTGAACCTGTTCATAGATCTTTCTTCCTTCTGAAGTGAGATAATATTAGTCAGAAATGTTTCAGTGTTTTAATTTCTTGCTTATTGTTTGTAGATGTATTCATCTTCCCTTTTTCTTTCTTTCTTTTTTATTTTTTGGGCAATCTTGATAGAGTGATTAAATAAACTGTTTTGGAGTTCCATATATAACTGCCCACTCATATTTAACAGCAGAATTGTTCAGTTCTCCACATAGTTGCATCTGAGAATCACTAATTTACTACCACTTAATTGGAGCTCTGTTTTCAATTCATTACATTATTTATTTTCTATTTGTTTGAGAGCTAACTGCTGCATATGTAATTCTGACGACATAATTCTGAGCAGATCTAGTATTGATGGTCATGGGCATAGAGAGTTTGATGGTCATGGGCATAGAGAGTTTTCTTTGAAATCGGATGNAGTATTGATGGTCATGGGCATAGAGAGGTTGACGGGCATGGGCATAGAGAGGTTTCTTTGAAATCGGATGGTGATGATCACAATCAGGTTCAACCTCAGTATAATGTTCCCAGATTTTTTTTTGTCTCTCTCACTTTGTGTAATCCTTTGTGAATTGTGGTGTTGGACTCATGTCACTGTTTTTGTCTGTGTACATTCAGGTGGAAAATAAACTAGCAATTGCAAGTCAAAAGCTTGAAGAACTTCGTAACGAGGTCTATTTTCTGTTGACAAGGAGCAATGCTTTTTTATGTTGAAAATACGAACTATTTAGTTTATAACTGACTGAATGGTGGAAATGAGTTGGAAGGCTTTGGTTATATCCTCGTTATGGTAGAATCTCCTAAATGCATTGAAGTAAGCATGTCAGAAACACACACCACTTGGACAAGGATGTGGGAATGATTCTGATGTTTTGCATATATCTTTGTGGTTCAACCGTAAATCATGTCTAATTTCCATTTTAAGTCGTTATGTTATGTAAATTATCACTTGTCCCTATAAATTAAGATTAAATGTTAACTATATATATATATATCAAAAATTTGAATTACTACTAATGCTTCTTAACATTTGGATGTTGCCAAAATTCAATTGGACCTTTTTGATTTACTGCAAAAATTGATATCAGTTGCTTGAACCCAAATTTCAAAAGCATATTTTAAAAATCTATCACCTTTAAGTGCATCTCATAATAATCAATACTTTCCAACTTAGATTTTAACTAAACATTCACTTCCATACACATGCCCTTACACTAGTGTACATTCCCTCGTTGCTCGAGGAAAGTGTAGCAGGGATACATTGGCCTGAGCATTTGCCATATGGTATGAGTACTCTGATTTCCATATTCTCTAAAAAATTTCGTTCTAGTTATTGGAAATCTAGACTACATGCTAAAATAGCTTTGAGACCTCCTGTCAGTGAGCCGTCTGTTCTCATAAAACTTCGGTTACAGCTCAGGTGACAACTCTAGGGGCTAACATTTAATTTATTGATCCAGATATCTCAAATGGATGAGTTGGCTGCAGAGAAAGAAGAAGTTATTTCTAAGTTACGAGAAAAATCCCAGGTTGTGCTTAATGAAAATTAGAGATTTTATGATTAGGAATGTTCCATTTCTTGGGCTTTTTGTGCTCACAAATTGATTTCTCTTTACATTTGTCTTCTCTGATAAGAATGGTTTGGTGACCTTAGAAATTGGAGGATTCATTGCTCGCAGCAAAGAAGACCACGTTATATCATCGGTTACAATTAACTAAGGTTATTGTGATGAATATTCGGTTGCTATTTTGGAGTATGTGTATAACTCGAAGTTTCTTTAAGTGGTTGTCATGTTATATGAATTTTGTGCAGTTGCATCAATGTTATCTGCAAGTGCAGGATTATGATGACAGACTCAAAACCTCTGAACGGGAATTCCAGGTTAGCTTATCCACATCTTCTTTATTTGGTCAATCTTGCATCATATGTTGGTTTAGGTGAATCAAACCTTCTGTCATATTTGTTATAATGTCAATGCATGGTCTCTCTTGATTTGTATTTCCTCACCAATCTATTTCTCTCGGTTATTTTACTGATAAAAGTAAAGACCTATCTGAAGATGTTCTTTTATCTAATTCAGTCCAAATGTGAAATTTTGCAATATCACCTTCTGTAAGTTCTCTTTAAATGAGAGTTATTTTTAGGATAAAAATGTGGCTCTCTCTTTATCAATCAAAACTACTTTGCACAGAAGTATGCAGTTAAAAGTTACAAGTAAATACAAATATTGCACTTGATGAAAAGTTATGTCAAAACATTTTTACAAATGATTACAAGAAAATTTCATTGCGGGCTGTTCATGATATGCCTACTGCAATATACTGGTGCAATACTCTCTTCCATGCAAGTATTTTCTCCCAAAATCATAATCATCTAGCTTTAAAAATATAGAAATCAACCATCACGAAGAGCTTATTTCTTTGTATAATTTCGTCTAAAAGGTTCTAATTGATGATCGTATTGATTTTGGTACAAAAGAACTGGGATGTCTGATAAAATTAAAATAGTATCTTCCATGACCTAAACGATCCCCTAGGAATATATTTGTCTTCTTTTAAAAAACATTGCCCAGTAAACAAAAATTTAGGAGTATCTTCTAATTGTTACGATACCATTGTTTGTCATTCCACTTGGCGGTGCATGTAATTCTTTACAAGGTCAATGTTGCTTATCGCTGGCAAGTGAAGGAGCTGACACATTTCTTTTCCGATGAAATAAAAACTATCTTCTGAGTTTGAGTGAAAGATTACACTGATTTCGTAATTTATGGACACTTGAACTAAAGTTTTCGTGAACACCTGAATTCTGCACTAGTGCATCTGGTCTATAACAGTTCTCCAGGAGAATCCACACATTCTTCTGATGATAAAAATTATGATTGCTCACAAAGTGGAGATAAAATATGAAAATTCCTTGTCATTTCCGGATTTGGCTTAATATTTGTGAACTTATTTTGACAATGTGCTGTGTGAAACAATTAATCAAAGCTATTGCTTGCAGTTGCTGGTTGATTCGACGATGATGGATTTGGAACATGGTGACAGAGTAGGTGTAAATGATGGGTCCTCATAAATGGCATGCCTTCACTTTGAACTCAAATGTTAACTACTTGCTTTACGTGTTTATTACCCCTGAATCTTAGGCCTATTTAATTACTCAAAAGATGCACAAAAAAGAGTTTATTTAAACTAGTACAGTATCGCGTTACGAGCTTACTTATTTTGTGTTAGTTGTATCGTAATGTAATGTGTCTAAGAAAGTTCAATTCTTGCTCAAATGGACTTTTGATCATATGTAACAGCAGATTCATTGGTCATTATATTTTTTTTAAAGCCTAGAAAGATGACGCATCGATGCACAGTTTTTAGATCAATGTGATGGCAGAAAGCAAATGTGAACAAGGTGAAAATTTTTGGAAGGAAAAAAGTTGGAAAGCTACAACTTAATGCGTAACTTAATAAAGCTACAGGATCAAAGAGGAACCTCCAATATTTACCAATCTAGAAATGTTAAATCATGAACAATGAATTTAACTAAATTTTATTGTTGAATAATTTTTGTTCTTACACTCATTTTTAACCTAACAATCTCCTAATAAAATTATTTCGCAAGTGGAATTACAATTTTTTTTAATTATTTGAAAAAATTATTTTTCACAATTTTACTTCTCAAAATCGAACAAGCCGTTAGGAAAGTCAAGAAAACGAATGATAGGAAATTACGCCTATTCCTAGTTTATATGTTAATGTGACATTGAAATGTTTAATTAATTAATAAGTAATAAAATTTTATCAGGTAGTAACATTTGACATTTGAGAGTGGATCTTGAAATTTGTAATCATATTTTTTTTTTCTTTTGCAAC
Organism: Fraxinus quadrangulata; assembly: GCA_903798255.1. Taxonomy (NCBI): domain Eukaryota; kingdom Viridiplantae; phylum Streptophyta; class Magnoliopsida; order Lamiales; family Oleaceae; genus Fraxinus; species Fraxinus quadrangulata. The sequence goes on from CAIGRB010101333.1 coordinate 8,660, forward strand.
AAATGACTGCAATTTTTTAGGACCTCCACTAAATGATCACAATTAAAGTCCAACAAATCCAAGGAAATTATTCACTGCCAACAATCAAACAGTATACACGTGGAAATTAGAGCCTATCAAAGTTTTAAACTTTTTATTTCAAAATTAAGATTTACAAGGTTTTTTCTCAAAAATCAAATGATAATTAAAATTTTAAATTTTAATAATTATATTACAAAATTAATTATACATATTCATCCCACCTAACTCATACCGTACCACCTACATCAAAACCCTAATAATTTTCATTCTTTCAATTTTCTCTCCTCTCTCTAGCCGTTGTCGGAAAGTAAAGTTGCCGTTGCGCGAGACACTCTAGAGAACAACAACCGAACTCCAGCAACAACAACATCGTTCATGCTCGTCGAACGCATCGACAACAACAACATCTATCATCTTTCTTTATCCCACCTTCTCTCTTCTTGTTTTGGATTTGATTTGCTAGCTTTCATCCTCGTTGAGCAGTGTTCTAGTGCTGGCATTGTGGTGATGATAAGGTGGTTGTGGTAATCGTGGTTGATCCGTTTGATTATTTATAGAAGTCATGTAAAGTATAGCGGGATATCTCTATTTCATATCGGATTTTACAATATTTGTTGAGTGTTATATATTTTATCATTTCTCTTGAAATCAATAAAATTCACGAATCATTCCAATTAGTGGCCAATTGATTGAAAAACATTAAACACAATAACAAGCATATAAGAAATCACACATATTGGATGTCAAAATATTTAATTTATATTAAAAACTTCATAATAAATGTTCATCTACATCTTAGTAATTAAAATTCTAGCCTAGTATAACAAAATTACAAGAAATCATATGTAAATAGAAGGATATAACTCGATTTTTTGATAAATTAAGAAGATGATGATAAATATAAATCTTGAATCTCTTCATTAGTTTCTTGATGAATATTCACTTGCGTCTTCTCTTCTTTGTCCAAACATCAAGTTTGAATTTTCATTTGATTAAATTTTTGCAAGTTCCCTTCAATTCTCTCATAAAACTTTAAATTTTACCCTCATTTGATGATGATAATAATTGATGAATATTAGAGTATAATATTTATATGATAGGTGTTTCTAATGTATTATGTTAGGTATTTATAGGAGTCTGAAATTGGTTGAAAATTACGTCCAAATTGATTTTCAAAAGAGTTCAAATCGATTAATGAAAGTTGACTTCACGTGCATATTTTTGTCTCTGCACAATTGTCAGTACTTTTGTCATAATTCTCTCTTCCGATATCCGATTGACGCTATTTAATTGCGTTGGAAATCTAACTTAAAGAGCTACACTTTTGATAGAAATATAATTTTTTTCAATTCGAACGTTTACTATATAAAAAATGAGTCTCAATTTTCGGCTAAAAATCTAGAATATAACTGGTGCGATTAGAAAGTGATTTGTGATAACGCTTTGATCATATTTCATCCCCTTTTGACTTCTTATTGCATTCAATTTACTCTTAGCAATCTTCAAGTATCTTGTTGTCCGAATTGACTATTGGATATTTGCAAATGGTTCTCGGGCATTAGATTCCACCCTTTTCACCATTTTTCATTTCATTCTTTTAATTCCACTTTCAGTTTTCGAGTTTTATCTAATAAATGAAATATACAATAAATTAGGCTATAATTGTTCAAAATAACTATTAAATATTTATATTTTTAGACTCAAATAAGTGTATAAAATACAGTTATCAAACACCCCAAACTTAAATTTTTGTTTGTCTTCAAACAAAATAATAACATAACTTAACAAACAGACAAACAAGCAAAATGTTTTGATAACATAACTTGCCATTTTGTCTCAAGATTGAAATCATTGTATTAAATTTATAAACAGCTTCAATGTCACATTACGAGAATCAATATCTACTTTTTTAATGCAAAACTGATATGCGTGTGTGTGTGTGTGTGTGAACAATTAAGTAAAACACTATAAATTTACGAGTTTTTTTAATTCTCGACACTCAATGGTTAAACTTTTAATTTTATTACTCATAAGATTCACACACTCCAATTTTATTCATTTTTACTCTTTTCCCAATATATGATCTAAGACTAAATCTTTATACTAACTCATCTTCCACTCTAGTGATCTCACTAATTGCAAGTTAATATTTCAACAAATAAGGACTCTAAATTTTGATTGATTCAACCTCCAAAAATCAACTAGGCTAATAATCTCGTTAAAGATCTATTTTATCAAATAAGTGTCTGAGATTTAATTGAGACGTATAATACGTAAATACGAAATTATTAATTTTTTTCTTATCTTATGTACATAATTTTCTCCATTAAGTTTTCTAAATGACTCTTGTAGAGGTTTTAAGCCAATGACTTCCAAGTCAGATGATCATAGGATACCAAATTTTAAATACCCTTATAAGTTTAATCACTTGAGTTATAAATGCTAAGAAGAGATGTTTCACAATGAGATTTTTTTTTTTTTTTAACCATGATTAGTGCAATGCCATCATCAAACGCCCATTGTAAAAAATCAATCCACAGTTTAAGATTTTCACTTAATTTTTATCATATTGACCTTAGACAACCAACACAAGAATTTACATACATGGAATCCTCATTAATATCCATATCTCCCTAAACAATAAAATCACCTCAATATTATTCTAAATTTGGTTCAAGAATGTATAATGTGGTAATATTTTGGATTTAACATCTAAGTTCTATTATTTCAACTTATCAAGCATGTGAATCAACTCGTTACTTTATAATACAAAACTCAATTCATGTGTACTAATAGTATCAAATTTTACATGGATAAGAATCAATTAATCTAAGTATGTAATATATTCACAGTTCATAAATTAAAACATCATTTCAAATATATTCATCATTGTCAACAAAACTACCTAACTTACACAAGCACACAATAAACAAGAAAATCTTTTTGAAATTTTTTTAAAAAATTCAAATTTTCAAATATTTTTATATATAATAAAGAAGTAGAAATGCACAATCAAAAAGAATAATAAAACTAAAAATTCAATATTTTTTCGACTCTCAAACTTATAGTAAACATTATTCTCAATGTTTTAAACTATAATTTAGCAACATAAAGAGGTGGGAAAAAAGGTATAAGGT
>CAIGRB010101333.1:13141-27825 GCA_903798255.1 Fraxinus quadrangulata
TGATGTTGTTTGGATGGATTGTGTAATTTAAAAACTTCTTGTTCATCCTTCACCCTTTAAAGTCTACTCACATTTCTCTATGTCAATCAAGGTTCAACCAGTTGTAAGGAAGGGTCGACCCAAGATTATTGAAATATCTCGATCTTCTTCTATGTCAAGAACAAGAAAGTTAATTGAGAATATTAAATTTCCAACTTTAATGAGTATATCCTCAACTTTGCCTCTTAGATATTTGATGTTTCTATCGGCTAGCTGCAGTAACACCATTGTTCCGTTTACTTCTCCAAGTCCTAATTTCCTATAGACAGATAAAGACATTAAATTAAAACTTGCACCTGTATCACATAAAGTATCAAAAAAATATTATTTGCCTAGTGAAATAGGTAAAGTGAAACTTTCCGAATCCTTTAGTTTTAGAGGCAATTTATTTTGCAACCTAGCACCGTTCTTTTATGTTAATGTCACTTTTTCAAATTCTGAAAGCTTTCTTTTCTTTGATATCATGTCTTTTAGGAACTTAACATAATTTGGGATCTGTCTAACTGCATCGATGAATGATATGTTGATGTGGAGCTTTCTCAACATGTCCAAAAACTTCTCAAGTTGCTCATCGAGCTTCATTTTCTTTAATATCTGAGGGAAGGGAACATGAGGTAAATAAGTCTTGATAGGAATTGTTGCCTTAACTTGTGGATCATCTGACTTCTGATCTGGAACTATCTTTGTTGACTGTTCAGATTTATCCACTTGTTCCTCATCTGTGAAATGTACCTTTTAATTTGCTACCACTCGTTTCTTAACAGTCATTTCTGGAAATTGGACCTCATTACTCGTAGTAATTGCCTGAATAGGAGTTAGTGCTTTCACATATGAGTCCCTAGTTATTTCATTCTCTACAACACTCACTGTCATTACCTGGCGTTTGGGATTTATTTCAGCTGATTTTACAAATGGACTTCCCACATTGTAATCCACACTTTCATGATTTTCATTGCAATGGTTGCATCTCGATCCATCTGCTTGAACTGCATTCACTGTTTGATTGGTTATCCAATTGTCAACCTTTTAAGATAGTGCTACTAGTTGTACTGAGATTGATGTCAGTGTGTCAACTTCGTGTATTCCAACAACTTTTTTTTTTACCTAATCTCTCTGTTGGCCAAAGTGCACTAGTGAATGCTAGGTTATTCACAATTTGATAGACTTGGTCTCATGTCCTTTGTGTAATTGACGCATCACGGGAAGAGTCAATGCTATCCATGCTTGCTAGATTTAGCCCAGTGTAGACGTACTGAACTTGAAACCATTTTTGTAAACCATGTTGTGAACATTGATGGAGTAGTCCTTTGTATATCTCCCAAGCATCTGAATAACATTTGGAATCCAATTGGGATAATGTAGTGATCTCATCCCTCAACTTAGCAATTTTTTTTGGTGGTAAATATTTACTCAAGAATTTTTTACTCAAACTATTCCAAGTGGTGATGCTATGAGGTGGGAATGTGTCCAACCATTCCTAGTTGAATTTCTCAAAGTGTAAAGAAAGAGACTCAACTAAATTGCATAAATGGAAACCGTCAAATATTCAATTGTTTTACACGTCTGAAACCTCGAGATATGAGGTTTAATTGCTCAGAATTTATTTTCTTTTCATGCAAGTTTCATACTTGTAATCAAACACATCCTAATAGTCAAATTCTATGGTGTTTTATAAGTTAACAAATTAGAACCCAAACATAATACATGCACATATATCAGAGAATATCTAGTTCACGAATAGCAATCGGTATCCCATAAATAGTTTTGATAACCTATAAAGCATGCGTGATTAATTTTTCTAGCACTGTCTCGTATAAAATTAATCATCACTTTAATTGGTTCATCCAATACACATCCAATTGAGACAATGTCATTACTCGTGAATGGATAATCGTCACAATCAAGACAAATTGCTTACTTCCGGTTGGTAAAGTAATTGACCCTTCAAACTAGATAGAGTACTAACATCTATAAGTTGGTATGTGACAAATCTTTCTCGGCCGAAACATAAGTTATATAGTAATTAGCATATAATATCTCTACTTTTCATTATTATTGTGCAAAACGTCTTCATCTTTTTTTTTTTTATTTGTTAGGTTTTGATAGTTTATGATGTAATTGGCAAGTCTGTGAACAAAAATGACTAGATTGGATATGTTATAAAAGTCAAGAAGTAGGTTGTAATTTTTGTATTTGAGTTGTATAGGTTCTAGGATTCGAGCTTCAAAAGATGACGAAAATGGCGCTGCAATTTCACTAGACTGTCGTTAAGACTTCACTCGAGCGGCAAAAACTGAAACATTTTCGCTAGACTATCGTCGGGTCCTCACTCGAGCGACAAGCCGTCGCTCGATTGTCATTGAGCTCTCGCTCGAGCGACAAGGTTAGCGGTGAATTTTTTAGTCGCGATTTCAAGCTTTTTTATCCAGCCCATTCAACTATAACCCTATCATATAAATACCAAAACGCTATAGAACATAAATTCAAAAGTTGAAACATAGAGAGAACTGGAGAGCTTCATGTTTTCAATTTCCAATTCATTGAGAGACTTCAACCTTGAGTTCCTCAAGAATCCACAGGAGATAGATGAATCCACAAAGTCAGTGGTTAGAGACTAGAAGGGCTTTGATATTGCAATCAAGGAGTTGGTGTATGAGCGTGCAATCCAGGAAGGAGTTGGTGTAGGGGCACGCAATGCAGGATGGCTGTCAGAATCTCAGTCAGGAGTTGTCGTGAGGCATGCAATCCAGGAGGACTGTATTAACTTCAGTCAGGAGGTCAGAAAATCCGTATCGTCTTGTCTGACGGACTGTAAGTTCGATCGTTTATAGTAAATTTTGACTGGCAAAGTGTTCGGAGTTTTTACCCAGTTGGGGTTTCTTCGTGAACATTCCGCGTGTTTTTTACTGCTTTATTTACTATTTTCATATTCCGCGGTATTTAAACATATGGTAATTGGACTGTATGTTTAACCATCTAAAGATAATTAAATAGTGACTTGTTGCTGGTTAATTATTATTTTTAATTTCGCATTTACACCTATTCTCCCCCTCTAGGTGTAGTTTGGGTCGAACTGCGTAAAATTCAGTATTTTCACTCTTAATCACACTTTTGATTTAGCAAATTGTCATTCGTCCATTTTATGTCAATTTCTCCATTAAATGAATACTCGTAGTCAATTTTCTTTCAAAATGGAAGGGTAATATTGTCTTAGAAAATTTTTACCCCTTTCTTCCCTTACGCATGCACAGTTTCCTTACAGTTTCCCTTCAATAATTTTCCCTTTCTTCCCTTTTCTTAGAGCATTCTCCCCCTTCTCCTCTCCTCTCCTTTCTTTCTTTTAGCCCATTCATTTGATTGCCTACCAATTCTATGCTTTATGTGGATTCATTTGCAATTTTGATTTTGGGCACTCTTGTTTTCTAGATATATTTATACTTTCGCATTGGATGCTCTTGAAAAGGGAAGGAGACCAGTGGAAGCACTCAATTCGTTTTGCCAAATGCTGGTAAAACTTGGTAAAGTGGATCTTTGTTAATATATTCGAATAATGTGGAGGAGAAAATATACGAGTTGATTCAGCTTCTCTCTCCACTCCTAACATGAGCACATGGCTTCGTACTCGAACATCGTCGTTTATCATTGTATTGCTGTAACTCTTGGACAAGCGGGGCATATTATTGTTGTATCCGAATTGATGTGTTTAGTGTCTAAGTTGGTGTGCATAAACAGGCTGCATAAAAAAGAGGACAGGGACCAAATCTGCCAAATGCAAATATACGTGGGAACGTTTTATATAAAAATATTCAAAGGGAGGGATTGCCTTCGCAAAACAATTTAAAAGGTATGGATATTACATGCTAAACATTTTACTAGGTAGGGATGTTTATCGTAAGTTTAATTTTAGGCAAAGAGGGGATGAACAATTCTAATTCATCTTCAATTTATCGATCACATATTCAATCTCTTCATCTACCATTCAAATTAAAATAGCTATTGTTCTTAGAATATTGTTTACGTCATTATTTATTTATTTATTTAGCCCCCGTCTGGGATCCATTAAATTTAGATTTTGAGGAAAAACGTATTTTGAAATAATGATTTTTTTGAAAAATGTGTGATTAAAAAATAAAGAAATTTTTTGAATATACGTAGGAACGTTTTATATAAAAATATTCAAAGGGAGGGATTGCCTTCACAAAACAATTTAAAAGGTAGGGATATTACATGCTAAACATTTTACTAGGTAGTGATGTTTATCGTAAGTTTAATTTTAGGCAAAGAGGGGATGAACAATTCTAATTCATCTTCAATTTATCGATCACATATTCAATCTCTTCATCTACCATTCAAATTAAAATAGCTATTATTCTTAGAATATTGTTTACGTCATTATTTATTTATTTATTTAGCCCCCGTCTGGGATCCATTAAATTTGGATTTTGATGAAAAACGTATTTTGAAATAATGATTTTTTTGAAAAATTTGTGATTAAAAAATAAAGAAATTTTTTGAATTTACGCGTAATATTATTTTATTGAAGAATGTGTCATTGAATATAAGAGAGAAAAATGTATTTTGACAAAAATTGAGTCCAAACAAGGGCTTAATGGAATAATTTATAAATTATTTTTTTATCATCTTACCGTGAGTTATGGAATAACTTGTTTAATGCAGGAAGAAAGGGGCAAACTTTTCTAAGACGATATTACGCTTTCATTTTGAAAAGAAAATTGACCACAAGCGTTCACTTAATAGAGAATTTGACAGGAAATGGATGGAATGACGGTTTGCGCAATCAAATGTTTAATTAAAGGTGAAAGTGTCGGAAAAAAAAAAAAGAATCTAATAACTTTTTTCACAATAATACTAAAAGGTAGGCACATTATTTACTAATTACCTTGACTTATATATATTCTAAACTCTCTACACAAGTATATAACTCCTTATCATAAACAATCGATGACCATTAGTCGCTTGCACAAGTATGTAACGAATAATTAATTATATAATGGACAAACAAAACATGTCATAAATTACAGCTGTCCTAAAATAAAAATGAAATAAACTTTGGACTAATTAACCAACGGAACACGACGTCGTACAGCATGGAACGGCACCACCCACATCTCTGCCGTGACGAAACATCTTCTGAACATTCAATAAAGAAAAGGGTGTCAAGAAACATATCCATTTCCTTGGAAGAATAGCTTTGTAGTTATTACACTCCACCACCAATAAATAAGTAAAAATACCAAATTACTGTTCAAACCTATACATACACACACACACACACACACACACGTATCTATAGAGCTTCAAGACTACTACTTCTTCTCACCGAATTCTCTAATCTTGTTTGCATTCAACAATAAGCTTTGTTTAATCTGTCTACGTCAAGTCACAGTTTTCTTCTTAATCTTGCAATGGCTTCTATAACACCCATCTCACAGTCCCAGCCCTTATTCAAGAAACCTCAATTCACAATCTTGAATAAGCCTAAGGCTCAGTTTTTGTCAATACCCTCTATGAGTTTTTCTCAGAGGAAGACAAGGATGGTGGTGGTTTCAGCCACAACAGCTGCTGAGAAGTCCAAGAAGAGGTACCCTGGAGAGGCTAAGGGGTTTGTAGAGGAGATGAGATTTGTGGCTATGAAATTGCACACGAGGGACCAGGCTAAGGAGGGAGAAAAGGAGCCTGAGGGTAAGGCTCTGGGCAAATGGGAGCCTAGTGTTGAAGGGTACTTGAAATTCTTGGTGGACAGTAAATTGGTTTATGATACCCTGGAGATAATTATGGACAAAGCTGCTTTTCCTGAATGTGAGTATGTTCCATTTACTTTCAGAATATATTTTTTGATCTTGCTGCTGTACTTGATATTTAAGTTTAAGGTTTGGCATTGAATATGTTACTGTTCTTTGTAGTGTTTGAGGTAAATTTGTGATTGAATTATGTTAGTTATGGTTGCCAGATAGCTTGAAAGACTTCATTTTTTAATATGATTCGGGTGAACAATTGTGTTATGGACATTATTGTGCTATTCTGAGATAACACAGATCCCGGAAATTTTGTTCTCTGTGTCTACAGAGATTATGATAGTACAATCTTGATTATTTGCTGCAACCAACCCATCAAAAATCCTAACATTTGCTCAATGTTAGAGATGATATTAAGCAATCACTAACTCATCAATATACAACTACAGGATTGCAACTCCATCACAATGAATCTCTCAATGAAGTTTGGAATGATAATCTGTAATTGCCATAGAGTTGTCGTTTTCCTTTATAACACCCGGTCATTTACATCTATATTTATAACTACTCTCATAGAGGGAATTGAGCTGAGCTTTTCCACATTGTTTTTTCTTGTTTGGTACTCTTACACTGCAAAGACTTGCAATGAAATTGCTTCCAACTTTTTCTTTATTCCTTGTCATTATCTCGTATTGAAACAAGCTAATGTCCTATCTTCATCACTCTCACTGTCACCTATAGATGTAAATTCTATTGTGTGATAGCCTTGATGAAAAAATGAACTCTAACTTCCACATGGATTAGCTTATTGTGTGTGTGCACATATATAAAGTTCTATCATCTAAAAACAGATAAATCCTCCAGATTAGGTGGTTAAACATGGCCTGTGCTTGAGGCAATGTCGGAGCCTTTTGTGCCAATCCTTTCTTCTACTTTGTGCAAGACAAGGTTGAGCAAACGTTCGTTGGTTGTCTCACACATCAATACTCACGATCAACTTGTTAATGCACTTGTGAATCCTCTCTCGTACTAGATTTTAGCTATTTTGTTCCAAGATTGTAGTCTCTGATCTGACACATCTTGCTGGAGCATCGTAGACAATCTTGATTATTAGTTGAAAATAATCACCTACAATTATGCGATTGCGTCACCCTTGTCCTAATTGTCTCCACAAAATTAGAGATAATAATCTGCTGTCACGAACTCATGAATATCCCAAAATTAGAGGATTGAATCCCAATCACCATCAATCTCTTCACTCCATGCAGTACATAATCTTTAACTACCGTAGTCCATACTGTCTCTCCCCTTATACCACCTTCTCGATTGCATGAATATCTAGCTCTCCTATTTAGTATTGAGTGTAACCTTTTGCATAATGTTTTGTAGCTTAGCTCTCTTTTCCTGCAAATACTTGTAATATAATTGCTGAAATATTTTTCATTATTTCTTGCCATCATTTTATATTGCATAGATGATCTTGAATCGTAAGTTTCAATTCCTTGATTGTAAAAGCAAATAGAATCTGCAGTTTTCCCCCTTTTTTTCCTCCCAACTCCTTTGGATTTATTAGAAAAGCATTCATTTCATCAACTTATGACTTGTGTATGATCCGTGTCATACTTGTCAGGCTCCAATGAGGAGTCACTGAACTTATTGCCAATATGATTATTAGCTTTGCATACACCTGATTATTGGGGATTGCAGTTGTGAGATTTATCTTTGTGTGCAGCAAAATGTATGTCCTCGTCCAATTGTGCTTTATCAACCCCCTTTGTAGTACTTATCTGCATCCTCGTACCCAAATATTTAGCTTCCTGGATGTGTGAACAATAGTTCTTTGCTTTGGCAATATTAATTATCCGTTTATTTGCTTCTACAATTTCCCAGAAGTCAGCTCCCATTTTTCATTTTGGTAAGATATCCATATAAGAAAGTATTTGCTATTGATTAACAGTTTAAAGTCACAATAGCAAGGCCATGAGATTTAGCACTTGGATGTAAAACATTCTGAACTAATTATCAAGAAAACCTTATCGTTGTTTACTTTATGAGAAAAGCTAGATCTTTTCTTTCAGATACTGCAGAATAGTCCTTGGAGTGTGACATTGCTTTGTCTTTCACTCAAATATTCACTGATTTCACTCTTTTGCTCAGGAGTTGAATTCTCAAATAAGTTTCTAAGTGTACTAAAGAAGTAAATGCATATTCTTCAGATTTTGCAGATTTTGTTTGCTACATGTAGGTTAGTATTTGGGGGATTGATAAAGTTCTGATTATTTTCATTGTTTTGTGCTCAGATGCAGAATTTAGGAACACAGGATTAGAGAGGTCAGAAAGCCTTGCTAAAGATTTGGAATGGTTTAAGACGCAAGGTTATGCCATCCCAGAACCATCTTCTCCCGGTGCTAGCTATGCTCAGTATCTGGAAGAACTATCCGAAAAGGATCCTCAAGCATTCATTTGCCACTTTTATAACATATACTTTGCCCATACAGCTGGTGGGAGAATGATCGGGAAGAAGGTAAACAGTTTTAATTTAAGAAAGAAAAGGCATTTGAGCTTCAGTTGTGAACTATACTATGTGTAAAGCTGTAGTTTTGTGAACTATACTATGTGTAAAGGCGTAGTTTAGAAAGCATGCTGTGCAAACCATAAGTGTAATGTGCAAACCTTACACCCAATTGAGCATGGTTTTGTTTACAACTTAACGTTACTTGAAGGAAGAATCCTATTTAGGGGAAATTTTATGCTCAAATATGCCGTCTTTTCCATCAGGTATCAGAAAAGGTCCTTAACAACAAGGAGTTGGAATTCTATAAATGGGATGGAAACTTATCTGAACTGTTGCAGAATGTTCGGGAGAAGCTGAACCGGGTTGCTGAAGTAACTTCTTTTCTGAACTTTTTGCGTTATCTTTTTAACTAGGCCTCTTATCTAATACTTGGATGTGGGAATTTTGTTCAGAACTGGACGAGGGAGGAGAAGAATCATTGCCTGGAAGAAACTGAGAAATCGTTCAAGTTTTCTGGGGATATCCTTCGTTTGATATTGTCATGATGCACAAAGTTTCAGCTTCCTCGCGCAGTCGAGGTCATTAAGTGTAACCACTGTTAATATTCCACACATTTCCATTTCTGCAAGTTGTACTCTAAAATATTCATCGTGTTGCCTCAATATTCTGAGGAAAGACTCCCATACACGGGCAATAATGTGCTATTAGTTCCCCCTTCTCGATGCATTTTGATAGATTTTTTATTATATGATACTCAAGTTAATACGGTTAGATTTTATTAAAAATAATCTAATAATGTTATTCATCTGGAGTTCAGATGAGTGTCAATATTTGTAACGGTGAGGTAATTGTCATATTGCCCAATAAAGTTAGAATGTATATTTGAACATTGACTTCTTTGTCCTATAGACTAATGATGATGTAGATTCTAGATGAATAACATTACTCATAATAATAGTCTATATTGATCATATCATTTATTGCAAGAGATTTGAAGTTCGTACGCAAGATTCCATTAATTCTTTAGGCACAACATGTTTCTAGTGGGATGTGAATATTAAGAGATAAAATTTTACATCGAATAAAGATGAAAATATAGATTAACTTATAAAAATTTGTGCAACTTAATAAGATTGACATTTTAATATTGAACTTCAAGTCTTTAGATTAAAATCAGATTTTAATTCGACCCAAACATGCCCTTAATATGTTACGGAATAAAATTCAACATCGAATAGAGATGAAAGCATAGAACAACTTTTAAGATTTTGGACTACTCCTTTTAATAATATTGATCTTTTAAAATAAAATCTCAAATCTTAACATGGTATCAAAACTCATTAAAAATTTCATATCGAATAAATATGAAAACATAGACCAATCTATAAAGATTTGTGCTACTCATTTTAATAAGTTTGACCCAAGTCTTAATAGTGAGCTCGATTCATTGACCTTTTGCCGCAAAGGAAATCCCGTAGTTTCAAGAGAACTTGAGCTTGGACACCATTAATGTTATTTATTGTCGAGCAAATATACAATTGCTTATAATTTATAGGTAGGTTTCTGAATTATGCCCGTTTCTGTTTGTGGTGATGATATAATTCATAATATATAGCTTATATTTCGTTTTATCACCAACAAATACAATTTATCTCAATCATAACACATTGGAGATTCTATACACGTGATAAGACTGTTAATTCATATCATGACATATTGATTCCCCGAATCACTCAAATCACGACACATTGGAACCACATGTCATCTAAGATGTCCTGACTTGCGTATTTTAGGGTTGAGTTGTCTTGATTTGAGTAAGAAATACCATCACGTCTACCCATATGACCATTTTACTACAATATTTCTCCAAGACGTGCCACCAAGGAGAGAAATGGGGGGCAGTTCGACACCACCATTGCGTCCACTCGTCCTCCTCCTCCTGCTTAACAAAACTTTAGACCTAGTTTATCTCAATCTAAGAAATGCACCACGTGTAGTTGTGCTTAGTGAATACTCGAAAAGATTGAAGGGTTGAAAACTAGAAACAAAGTACAACGAAAGCAAAAAGAGAGGGTTTGCCTCTTGCCCATCACATAGTTAGATTCCATTGGAGTACCATACACAGACACCTAATCTTAGCTCTTGGATATCACACGGGTGCATTGTTGCCAAGCGCCTTAAATCACATGCTCGGCCCTCCAATGTTTCAAGTTGGGGCCTATGTTATGCCATGTTATGTCGAGTGTAACAATGGCGTATGTCTTTTCGGTTTGCCTTGAGAATGAGGATAATAAAGGCTATTCACTGTGTTAGCATGTTCTACTCAAGCTATAATTCTAATGACCGCCATATGCCTGCTAGCAAAGCATATTACTCGATGCTCCTACACGGATAAGAAAAGCAATATTCGGAGAGGACGAATGAAGGGGCGAAAAGAGGAGATGGCTAATAGACAGGCAAAAACAAGTTCAAACGAAAAATCATCTTCCTTCCCAAGCCACTGAAGAAAAACTTTTGCTGCTATGTGACACAAGCAAGGAAATGAAGAACAATATTTAGATATTGATAACAAACAAGTAAAGAGAACAGAGATTTACAACATTTCTACTCCAAAACCACTACCTCCAAGGAGAAGGCCAGCCCTGAATAATAACTTCAGTAAATGACTAAGGAGCAACTGAGCAAGTACACTCTCATTCTAACATTTGATCAAATGAAATTCATTAATGTTAACATGAAAACAAACTAGCAGCTGTAGTACTTCCCTCAGAGAATTGGAAAAACATGTCCAATCACGTTTGAATCTAACTTAACTGCATATACCAAGTGCATTACAAACAAATAATGAACGATTTTGACTAACCAATTTATGCAATCATGTTCCTTCAACAATTGTAGCAAGTAGGAGGGAAATTGATATTTAGTACATTGATCTCTTTCTACATTTCTTTATAATTTTCTCAGCAACACAAAAGAAGTATTTAAACTTTTGCAAAGTAATACATCCATGCCTGTTTAAGCCCGAGATAGAAAAATTCATAGAGGAACTAAATGAAACATACAGTGAAGATCCAATATTGTCTGTTAATCATCATGTGTGCTCATAAAACCGCCAATGAAGCCTGCGCCATTACAATTACCACACAGAATCTCCTTTTTACCCCTGCACAAGAATTGACATGAATATAAAATTGGTGATTGATAAGAGAGATGGTTGTTACTTTCTGCAACAGGTGGAAGCCATACAGTGATACATGAATCCAACAGTTAGGGATCAGGTTAACTAGGCAAATTTGCCTACGGTATTTCCTTGGCTGGTTTAAAACCCTGATAAAGGAATAGGGATGAAGTAGATTGACTAGAACATCAAAATAAGCCATGTTCCCAATAAACTTGAAGCATGCTACATGAATAGTTTTTGCGTACTCCTTTCAGTTCATTGCTAACCTATGGTCTTGCGAAATTCATAGATGTTATCTTGAAAAAATAACTAGTATTCATAGAACTTCCTGAGAGATGCATTACTTTTAGATATGATCTAGTTTTAACCTTTCTTAATAGCATATGGAAAGTGCATTACGAATATCTGATGAACTATTTTGACTAGCCAACCCATGCTATAAAGTTGCTTCAAGAATTGTAGCTAGGACGAGGAAAATATGATATTGAGTCCGTTAGGTCCTGTTTGACACCCATTAATTTAATTTATGGTTTGCTACAAAATCATATTCAACCAGACATTCACACAATAAAATATCTACATGTATACCAAAAAATTTTCCCTACTTTTTAACCACACATTCTCCTAAAAATCAATATTCGAAACTCTTTTTTCTACAATAATGGTTGTCAAACAGGCTCTTAATCTCTTTAAATATTTTCCAAGAAACACTAAAAAAGTATATAAAGAATTTATTTTTTACTGTAGTACACCCTGGTACACTATCCTAATAACACCAAGATGATATATTCAGGGGGGAACCAATGGCATCTTATAATGAAAATCCAACATATAATACTCGTCTGTGTGCTCAGGAAACAACCAACAAATCCTGCACCATTACAATTACCGCACAGAATCTTCTTTTTCCCATTGCACAAGAGTTGACATGACTATAAAACAGGTGATTGATAAGAGAGATGGTTGGTACAATCTGTAATAGGAGGAAGCCAAATTGTCATCTATGAACCTGGACGTAAGAATTTTTTCCTTTTCTAGTGGGAAGGGGGATTTGACTTTACAGATAAGAATAAAGTTTACTAGGATGTTTTGTCTCTGTTTTTCTGTACCCATTTCCAAGCCTTAAAGAGGTGCACTAGATTGACAACAACTAAGACTTGTTCCCAATAAATATATGGTCAACTATATGAATCCCTTTATACATTTTGTTGGCGCATCCCTTACAAGAGACGTGTTGCATCTGATATTATGTGCATGAAAAGAGGGTAAGCACAGGCCGTTGAGACATACCCCATAAGCAACATACATTGACACTAGAAGAAATTGAAAGCAAGGGTTCTCAGGCTCCAACGGACATGGTTGGATTAACAAGTTAGTCCAAAATAATAGAATTATAATAGGAATTTGGAATAAAAGACCTATAAGAAAATTCTTAGAACTAGTAGAGTCTATGCGTGTGAAGAAAATTACCGCAACTTGCAAAAAAGAAGTGAAGTGGGAAGGAAAGAAGGTGAAAGAATTAGGAAAACAGGATAAAAAATGTGGTGCATGGGCAAGGGAAAGAAAAGAAATAGTCAACTAGTGCTTTTAGTACTTATGCTTCAAAAATACTATTAAATAAAGAAATAAAGCAACGGTTTTGTTAAGACATGGATAGGTTGAACAATACAATTCCTAGCAAGATAAAATCTTTGCTGGATAAGATTTGAATGGTTATGTGAAAAAATGTTTCCCCATATGAAAGAAGTACAAATAAATTTTGACTTTGAGGATTGGAGC
The DNA here is from genome assembly GCA_903798255.1 of Fraxinus quadrangulata. NCBI lineage: Eukaryota > Viridiplantae > Streptophyta > Magnoliopsida > Lamiales > Oleaceae > Fraxinus > Fraxinus quadrangulata. The sequence continues at coordinate 26,412 of CAIGRB010101333.1, forward strand.
GAAGAAAATAATACTATTTGGACTTTGAGAAGACTTATAATTTTTTTTAGAAATATATACTTCAGAAAGATTCTTATGTAACTTCTAGGAAATAGGCACATGTAATTAAATAGATCATTCTTACTAAAAAGAGAGATAGATCATAGTGTAAAGATTGTAAAGTAATTACTGATGAGAGCATGCGTGGCATAAATTGGAGATGCTTGATGTGTTTATATAACCAAGTATTATAGAGTTTCAACTTTCAAGGTCATAGAACAAGAGAGTGGAACTTGCAAAGCTAAAGACAAATGAAATTCTAGGACAAGAGTTTTTGACAAAGGAAACTAGGATATAGATGGTGTTGTGTATGTGGTTTATATAGAGTGGACACATGTTTACTAGAAGAATAGGCCTAGGCCTAGGCCGATGCCGGAGCGGAGCGCACCGAACGGACGGTACAGGAGTATTTTCTTGTATGGGCCCAAAAGTATTTTATGGGATAAGGCTAGGGTTAGTATATAAAATGATGATGTAACCCTATTATTCATATCGAATAAAATATATCCGCTTCTCTCCTTGTGGACGTAGGCACATTGTCGAATCACGTTAAATCCTTGTGTTGATAATTTGATTTCTCTTTCACTTCTCTATTATTGCTTATAAAAACCAAGAGATGGATATTGCAACATGATGCAGCTAGTAAGATTTGAACTTAGAAAAGGAGGTTTTCGGAGAGTAAAGAGTTAGGCCACCTAATGAGGAAAATGGTGCTGCAATGAGAAGGTTAATATGGCACTTAAGCTAATACCAAATGCTATAGAAATTTATCTGAATAAATAGGGTGGAGACTTCGAAAAATATAATTTAGCTAAAAGCAAGCTAAGAGGGTGGTTCAGATGTAATTTCAGAAACATACTAGTACAGTTATCTTGTAAAAGGAGAGAAGAAAGTTGATATTAGCTATCTTATCAGAGAGAGAAGGGGCAAATAAATCTAAATCAAGTAAGCAATTAAACATTAAAACCAAGAGCTTATATGGACAATGAAATTATAGAAATGTTAACTCTACTAGAAAAATCAGGGTCATAGGTTATAAAGAAGGCGAAGATTAGAAAAGCAATTGGTCTAGATAAAATTGCTACAAATAATGAAACTGTCGTTAAGCAACAAAATACGAGACGAACACAAGAGCAGCGTATATATAAATATTCAAAATTAATCGTATTAGGTAGTATCAAGCTCATAAGTAAGATTTAGAAGAGAGAGCGATTGAGCAAATAGTAATGATTGGGAGATTCGTTTCTGGTAATAGAACTAAGATAAAATATGCAGAATGTCTTTCTAATTACAGCAACGCTGAAGACGACAATGGAGCCACTAGAGACAATCATTCTGTATCATTGAGGGCTTGTTTTATTTAGGTGCCATTACT
>CAIGRB010101357.1:0-16240 GCA_903798255.1 Fraxinus quadrangulata
TGAAATTTTAAAACAAATTTCTTATCTTCTAAACGAAATTGTTTCCTCACAATAATATGATTAGTTGGCCCATCAATCACTATCATAGCCTATATGCCAAGGCTGCTAAAGAAGTTTCTTGCTTTCTTTTTTCACCCTTAAAAAAAAAAAGGCTACTAGGAATTCCTGTTGACCGATGGGTTCGATTTTTAATGATGCATATTCTAGCATATACTGGCTTTTTATTTTTATTTATTTATTTTTTTTCACTACCTAAATTGACATGTATCATCTGATTTTCAAAATATTAGTAAATGCTATATAAGATACATAAAGTTACGTCAAAAGAATATTGAAGTGGTAAACATTGCCATTATAAAACACTTGGCTCATGCGGTACATTCTAATATATAGTAATGCGTGTATTACATATGTGTAAGTCGACTCAATTTTCTTGGCTACATGAGTTAGAAGAATATAGTCAGCGAAATATTTTTTCTTAAATTTATTTTTAACTATACATTTTATGTGATTTTTTTATCAGATTTTCAGTTATACATTTTATCAACTTTTTTCAGAATTTATTTAAAAATTTGATTTTTAGCAAAATTAATCAGGGGGTTAAAGTTACAATAGGAGCCTGAGGTGGAGTTATTGATTCATTGAGACTTCTGAGCAGATCACCAAAATCACATTCTTTATATAATTTGCGCAGCATAAGCACTAGGAATTTGGGAGAGGCAAATTGTGTGTAGAATTGCAGGGAAACCAGCCAGTTCCTTCAGAACTTTGCAGCCTCTTTAATATTTTTCTTTCCTCGCAAAATCTATAAGTATTAAAATATACAAAGAGATTTCCGTAATTTTCTTATTTAAAACATTGTTAGTCACAATGTATGGAAAATACAACGTCGCTTGAAATATATGCTATTGCATTGTTTTATTGTCAAGTTGGACGAATCCATTACGATTCCCTATGATCTTGAAAGTTTAATAAGGTTTCTTATTGCATTGTTTATTGTCAAGATATTGTGCCTCAAGTGACCAAGAGTGATGTGAAAAGGAAGGAGTGTAAATTTTGTAATATTTTGCAAAGAGAGACACATAAATCTTGTAATATCTAGTCCTCGTTTGATATGAATAATTAAAATTAAATTTTAATAAATTTTATTAAAAATTAATGAAATGTATGAATAAAAAATTACAGAACCAAGAAATATTCCACCCAACTTGGGCTTAATTTCTTCAAGAAACTTTGTAATAAACAAATCCACAAAAAATTATGGGTTATGGAAACTAGGTATCTAGTCATACATAAGAGGTGTGAATGGAGGCATAGGATTCCTATGAACTCTCCCTTTCGCAAAAGCGTGGCTTCATTATTATAGAAAAGATAGGAGGAGAAAGTGAAATTGTGAAAATTTAGACAAATTACATTATAAGTAATAAAAAAGATAAAAGAGAATAGGGTGGCCCACATAAAACCTACTTTCAAATAAAGGTAATCACGTGAACATGTACAAGAATTACATAAGTTCCATTTTCATTCCCCATGTGGGACCTTTTCTCTTTCGACCTTTATATAAAAATAAGATTCTAAATAATGATACTAGTAATCGAGTTCATACATTATTAAATAATCATTTTAAAATTAATTTAATGTTGGGACGTGTTACATGAATTTTACTGAACGTTAAGCATTGTTGAGACATCGCTGCACTTTGTTCAAATACTTTTCATCCACTACTCTTTAAGATTTCGTTACTTGGATTCGACGAAATGACTTATGTGACAAACAAAATTTATACATGACACAAATTGCTGTCCATTTTTTCCAATTAGTGATGAACTCATAGCATTTTGACAAAGTTTAATAAGGTCTCCATGAAGTGATCCAAAGTTATTTATACTTTAAATATCTTTAGTGATCGATCTTTTAATTTTTAAATTAGTTAAATCGATTTTCAGTTAGGTATAAGGTCACGAGGTCAAGTTAAGATTTAAAGTTGTGCACAAGATTGAGTTTAGAACGGACCTTTTCAGCAAACGCAATCCAAAGTTCAATTACTTTTAACCCAATTTTTTAACTTCTACTAATTTCAAATTAAAGCACGAGATTTTCATTAAATTAATTTTTTTGACAAATGATAGTATAAGAACTGACTCAAACATAATTTGAACTTAAGCCCTTGTTTCATTCCAATTATTTTTAAAATACATTTCTCTATTTTATTTTCGACCAATTATTACATGCAAATTTAAAATTTTTTCTTATTAAAATTTCCACTTTAAAGTTAGCCCTACGGTCTTTTTCAAATGAGATGCAATCAGCAATTAGCCGTTTAGAGAGGCTCCTGACAGATAATAATAATAAAGATTATCAATTAATATGTAATATGATAATGCAATCTTTCACTTTCGCACCCTATTTATCTTCTACAGCGTACGCGTAAACTTTATTTATTTTTCAATATTTGACACACGAAATTTTGATCTTTACGCGTGAACAAAAATTAAATTTGAATCAAGGCATTTGCTCCAAGTTTAAACTACTAAAAAGTAGAGAAATTTATTTATTTAAATTTTGTTGAAGAATGAATACTTAAAACAATTTGAGTCGTTATACTCACCTCGATCACATACCGAATTTAAATCTGATGTTCTCTATACATATTTTTGTACAATTACACATTAATTATTCTTATCTAATAAGAAGAGACGTCAATATATTTTTTATGCTTTGGCTCGCCATCTCTTCTTAGAAAATTGAATGATACAACCCACTTTTTTCTCACTTTAGTACGGTACATCTTGACATCCTCTCATTTGCTAAGAAAAATAACGGAGCTGGTCTCAAAAATATATTAGAGAAAAAGTCAAGAGGACAAAATATTTTAACACTCGTTAATTCAACTTAACAATAATAATTAATTGAAATTATGATGTCTCTACTCACTGATTTAGAAGAGAAGTGAAAAACTTGAAGTTCCCTAATTTTTGTTTCTTCGTCAATTGAAAAACAGCGATAATAGTCTTGTTTTTGTAAATGATTAATGATATCCTACAACCTTAAAAAACTCAAGAAATTATGAATAAACCTTAATCTTTTAATAAGTCTACAACACATCATGATCTAAATTAGTTAAAATAATCATGATTAATGAAATAAAAACATTTTGTCTTGTGCCACATGACCCATGTCTGCTACTACCAAGATTCTTTGAGATGGCTTATAAGCTTAATTATGAAGTATGTTTGGAAAAAAAAAAGTTGTACCTTATAAGTTGGGATCTCAAATTGATTATGTGAATCAAAATTCACAAGCCAATTTACAAGTTAGTTAAGAAGGGAATTTTCAACTTATCTTACTTATAAATTGTGAGATTCGCGATTGTTTGAATTTTTTGTCCACATAATTTGTGAACTCTAGTTTATAATATAGGAACTTCTTTTGTCGAACATGCTCATAAGAAGGAGAAAGAGAAAATTACGCAATTCATGTTAATTACTTGAATGCTCTATTGCATGACAACTCTTAAAATATTAAGGCCGTCATTTTAATATATTTCAAAATCGAGACTTTTCAAAAAATTCTAAAAAATAAATTACACGTATTTGGGTGTTCTTATTTGAATCAATACTTTCTAGCGGGAGATTGATTTCTCCACCAAAAAAGACGAATGAGACGGCCATTACAATTTTCTTTGCACATTGTCATGGCTCCACCATTCCTATTGATTTATAGGATGAACAAGACAAGATATCATCTCTTTAATTCACATTACAAATTTCTGGTCCACCTGACTTGACATGCAATCGAAAATTTGATTCTAGTTTCTTTTTGCATTGACAAATATAATAAACAAGATATGCATGCAATAAACATTTTAGCACCATAATCATCAAAGAAAGTAAATGTGTGTGCTACCAAATGATTCACTATGAAAACATTGAACTTATATTGGTCCAAACACAATTAAACTTTAGTAGTCTTTGACAGTTAACTCGTAATCACTTGAAGAACTTTTCGGTTTAAAAGCTATATAGTAGAGGATTTTGGGTTGTTTTTCATTTGTGAACGTTGAAAAGAATTTAGGAAGCAAGGTGGTCCCAAACTCTATTGATCTTCTCTAATTTTTTCATTTTTCTCAACATACAGAAAAAATGTCAATTTTTGTTGTAGATACACTGCATTTCCCATTTCTAGATGGTTTTGAGTGTTCCAAAGTTTGAATTGAGAGAACAAGGGGTTTTCCCACCTGATTGACTATTCGAGCAGCTTTTGGGCATGGGGTTGAGCGGTCACTTGGAATGAACGGGCGCTTTAGGCACCCAAAGAGCGGTCTCACGCTTGGAAAATGCGCTCGAACGTTTTCCTTAGCAATCCTTGAGGGGGTAGACAAGCATATTTATTTAACTCCCATGATATTTGATATCATACTAAATTAACTATTAACACCCGTCAATACTACCCCAATTACTAACCAATCTAATGATTTTGGACACAAAATTTGTCAAAACTTATTTAGACCTTACCTGGATATTACAAAAGACTTACAAAAGAAGGAAATCGATTCTCTGGTGTTGGAGCTGTATACATGAGTAGAAGGGGTGAAATGGTGGCATGTTGAGTTTAACACCAAAAATAATAGTATTTGACTCTATCTACGGGTTTACTAGCGTAATCTCCAATAAAAAAAATTATAATACTCACAAAAATAATCTCAAAAAAGGGAATTTTCTTATTCAAGAGAACAATGAGCCTTTAAATAGTCTTCGAAAACCCTAATTTAAGCAAAAGACCAAAATAAACACCCACTTAATTAAAACAATTAAAATGCGAAAACTTAAATGACCCGGTAGACTGCCTTAAACTGCAAATTTAAAACTGAAAACGATGTCAACGGGGAAAACCCAATTGGAACGTAGTGGAGCGCTGTTAGACGTTTTCGAAAACATATTATAATAGTCATTCTAACACTAGTGCAAAAAGTTATAACCGTTCCTTCGAGACAGCTCGTTTTGCCAAAACATATTATTATAGTCATTCTAACACTATTGCAAAAATTTATAACCGTTCCTTCGAGACATCTCGATTTGCCAATTTTAGGTCTAATTCTTTCGAACTTTAATGCCAATTGTCCTACATCACTATCATATCTTTTTATTTTCTCGAGCCTCTATCTTACTCCGCTGATTTGCTTTGGCTCTTTCTCCTTCAATTGTCATAAATTTCCATTAAATCTGCTAACTCCATACTCTACAGTGTCAACAAGAATATGCTTCTTAAAAATATCTATTTCTTTTGAGTCTAGTAGTTCTTTACTTTACAGAGTCCACCAAGAAGACTTTTCACGAATCACAATTTCGTTCTTGAGTCATCAATACGATAATTTTCGTAATCCATTTGTTTAGGGAGGACCACCACCAATGTTGATTCATCCTCTACACTTGAATTGAATTTCTTCATTCGAGCCTGCTCAATTAGTGTTGTGGATGCCTCAACATCCATTCTTCTTCATTATTAATATTTACTTGCTTGTTGAAGGTAGCCACATTGCCTTTTTCTGACTCCATAAACCAACATTCTCTAATATAATGGCCTTGTTTCTCATAGACAAAGCACGAGCCTAGTTAGTTGATATTCTTTAGAAGACTGACTTCTTTTTTCTTACAATTTTGTTGTGCTCTCCATGTGTGATAACTTCCTTCAAGCTGTCCTTTAAATTTGCATTCTTTTGATATTTTATTATTTTGTTGGTGAGATTGACCTCTTCTTTTGTAATTAAATAACGCTTCTCCTTTTTCTTTAGTGAGACTCCTAGCATTTGCTTGGTCAATGCTTCTTGGTCGCCAGCAAATTCTCAAGATATGCCAATGATGGTGCTCTGACCAACCTTATATTGTAGTAATAAAGCCTCTAAATTTGGGTCTCAATATATGTATGGCTGCCTCTCCACTCAAGCATTTCTCTCACACCATTACAGTGTGCATTGACATATTCAAAAGTTCCAAAGCCGGTGGGTTCATAATCGACATTTCTTTCCAGACAAATCTGCAGTGCAAGTGAAATATCCTTTCTACATAGTTCTAGTTAGAATGGCGGTGGAGTTATGGATTCTTCTAGCATGCCGCAAAGGGAAAAATCTAGAATATGAATAAATAATTTTTGAAGCCAAAGTCTGTGGTGACTTCTTCATGACAGCCTCCGCAAAAATATGTTCATGGAACTACTGATCTTGTAGCTGGAGGATGCTAGGAAATTCTAAAAAGACTGAAATTTGTAGCAAATAGGCGGCTAGCTACGTCCATGGTGGAATCAGATTGTAGCAACTCGCAATTACAAGAATAATGGCCTTCGCAACATCTAAATAACAACATTCATTAATTGCATATTGCTAAAAGGGGGTCTAATGCAAAATTTAGTAAATGTATGTTGCCTTTGATTATCTCAACTGAGATTTGACAATGTTGTTTTAATGCATATTGCTAATGTGTAATTTTGCAACATTCACAGTTCTTTGCCGTTAATTGTTTAGAAACGCGCAATGCACGTTTTCATTACTTATTTTACCAATGTGATTGCTTGTTTTAGCAATATATAGTGTCGTATAGATTTAACATCAAAGATTGCAACGTGCAAGTGCGCTTTGCGAAAGATCTATGACAACAAATTTTGTTCGTTGCAAACAGATATTTTCTTGTAGTGTTAATACAAGTGATTCAGAACCCTAGTTTTCACGACAAAGAGGGCACCTTGGTACAATGTTTTTAAAGCTGAAAGAAGTGTTCCACAACTTGGCCTTTGCTCCCATCAACCGAGATGCAAACCAAGCTGCCCATACTCTGCACCACAAGCTTTTCACTACTTTCAATTTAATGTTTGGGCAGATGTCTCCCCTCCTTTTCTTGGGAGAGTTGTTGGATCTGATATTAATGAATAAAATCCGGGTTGTCATAAAAGAAAAGTATGATCATTTCTTACCATTTATACGTAAAAAGCCCTATTAAAAATTTGCGAAAAATGTATTCCCGTCGGCGAAAAGTAAGTCTAATTTCATTATTTGAGTCCTTGAATTGTTATATATCAACAGCCGCTTATGTTACCCCACTGAACTAGTCTCCAGATTCAAATTGAACAAGAATGTTCACTTTGAGCTAGATGGTGACATTGTTAGGTTTGGGTCACTTCATTGAGAATTTCCAATTGTTAAATGACAAATTGTCTTCCGAATTAGCATCAGTGAGAATGAAAGCTATCAGTGGCCCAATTTCAAATTTTGCTTTTTTTTTTTTTTTTAAATTTTTTAACTACCCTTTTTATTTTATTTTTGTTTCTTTAGTTCTTCAACGCGACAAATGGGCAATCAATTTTATTCATTGGACTGCTTGTGCTCAATTTAACAAGAAATAAAGTTTAGTGACATTTAAATATGTACCACAATTGACTAATCAATATGGTTTGCCTCTTTTTTCTTTCGTATTTATCCACGGACGAAGTATACATGTATTATTGATTTGTTATCACAAAATTCTCTTAAATCTGATTATGACTTCCGGTTCTAACTTTTAATTCAAAAAATACAGTGGATAAAAATTTTGACTTGAACAAAAACTTTTGAAATAAGAATAAAATTACACTATAATTTGAATTTTACACACAACATTGAATACCAATAGAAATTGTTTGACAATAATGCTATTTAAGCTCGATGGGGTTATAACTTATAATCTCAGTTTATGTGACGTTAATTTGACATTAAATAATAAGTACAATTAAATAAATCATTTAATTCTATTTTTCATTTCACGTATCACCTAATACCACATAGATTGAGGTTATAACCTCAGCGTTCTAAATAACATTATTCGTTGTTTGAACAAGATTTCTTGTTTACAACACTACTATTATATAATTAATGATATGGGAATGTCATTAATAGTGTAACAATCAATTAATATTATACCTAATCAAGATATCTAACATTAATTAAAACATTAAAGATAAGCAAAACTATGCAACTTTAATTCCATTTTAAGCAATTCTTTTAAGCTTTTTTGAAGAAAAATCAATTTCATGAATATAATTTTAGCTTAATTTTTATAATTAGACTGAAAAGGTAAGAATTTTGTACTTCTTCCACCGCCCAGCCCAAAATTCAAAAAATAAAATTTGAGAGTTTGTATTTTAAAAGAAGAATTCACATTCACTCTCAACTCACAAGAGAGTGGTGAACAGTCCTACCATTGCTTTATATCACGTGGCTTGCACCTTTAATTGAATAATAAAATTATCCCTCCAACAACTAAACATTCAACAAACATTCAAACTACAAAAACATTGAAGTTAAAATGCTATTTAACTGAACGTCCGAGGTTATATAGCTAAAAAGTAAGAAAATGTTTGATATAATAGTATTGGACCGTACTATTCAAAACAGTAAAAAAATGTTATCTGAATCAGTAAAATTAATCTCTTTCGTTCTTTAATCGTGTCTAAACCATCATATCAAAACACTACTATAATAATGTTATCTGAATCAGTAACATGCCAAACATGACTAAATGTGCAGAAGATTTCGAAAAACAGTCGAACTGTAGGTCGAGGGGGGAGTAATAGTTGGTCACAAATGACGTCAATCCATTATAATCATAACATGTGAAAATTAATCTTATCAGTGTATTCAATGTATAATTGACATTTATTATTAGCAAACGTCATGACATGTCTTGGTTTCGTTAATGTGATTCGAGATGGGATGTGTCAATTGGGATATTACGAATTATAAAACTATAATGAAATTTACGATCAATCCAACATTTATTACCACCATAATATACTAGCATTTGAAAAAATGGCCAAAAGCAGACAAACAAAAGCTACCATATTGAGCAAGAATTATTGTTATCACCAAAATATAGAATCCACATTGTGACAGTGAGCGTGGCGTTGGGGGTGGGGTTAGTCTACACTCCATCATTAATTATACTCTCATGGATTTCAGCGTTATTATTATTTTTATTTTTTTCAAACTTCTCATTCATACCGCGCTCAAAAGCAAGAATCCGTTGATTGTTTTAAGATCCCACACCGTTCCAACAGTCCCATTTCTTAGAGAGAGACTCATAGGTGTGGATTCAAGATTTTCTTTGATAAAATCTTGAATTGCTGTGGAACCCTATTTAGGATTGTTTATCAGAAAGCGGCAAAGGGAAAAAAAAAATAGCTTTATTGATGCTGATCCGTTTTAAAGAGAAAATGGCTGTGGAAGAAAAGATGATCTTTTGAGGGTTTTTTTTCTTTTTATATAACTGTCCCTCAGAAAAGTTTTCACTAATGCATAGCATGAAGAAGAAACAAAGGCATATTGTTTCTTGGTCTCAAGAGGTGGGTTTTTGTTTTTATATTTGTGTGAAATTATTTATATGGATTGGGCTCAATCTGATATATATGGTTTGACTTGAATTTGCAGGAGGATGATATTTTGAGAGAGCAGATTCAAATACATGGAACTGAGAAGTAGAATCTTGATCCTCTTAGAACATGTTTTTGTGTAATTAGGTGGATTTAAAATTTAATTACTTTGATGGGATTTTGAATTTGAGATATATGTGTGCAGTTGGGCAATAATCGCGTCTAAATTCAAAGATAAAACAACCAGACAATGCAGAAGAAGGTTTGCTGATATAGAACATAATGGATATACGCATCTTTCCTTCTTCATTGAAAGAATTTTTTATTTTATTTTGGATTATTATTCTTATGTGTGTGTAATTGTACTGCTGGACAGATGGTTCACTTATCTGAATTCTGATTTCAAGACAGGAGGCTGGTCAGCAGAGGAAGACATGCTCTTATGTGAGGTGTATTATTGCTCTGCAACTTGTTGATTATTTTCTGAAATAATTGATTATTGATTCTCTTAGTACCATAAATTGATGGGTTCTCGAAAATCTCGATGCTTCTTGTTTATGTTAGCTTAGGTCTTAGTTTAAAGATTTTCATTTATTTTGTACTCTCTTCACTTGAATTGATATTGAACTATTGTTCTTTATCTGTGGCTATGTGATAAGAACATTCATGACATGTTTGGTATTTTGGAATGGACAATGTGGGCATGATTTAATTAGAAAATGAAGTTAAACTTTTGTCTGATTGTCTTGTGCAGTATTGTCCAATATTGTGCACCAAACGTGCCTTTATTGTTAGATTGCATCAGACATTGGAAATAAGGGCACTTTCTAATTTACTCTACAGTGCAATAATCAATAAGAATCTACAGTTAAATATTGATTTTTGATGTGATCTGATTGTAAAAATGAAATTCAGGCACAGAAGATATATGGAAACAGATGGACTGAGATTGCTAAAGTAGTTTCAGGCAGGTAATTAAATGTAAAATTGAGTATTTTCTTTTTCTCAATTTGTTTGGAGTAAAAAAGAACAGTTCTTAAAATCCCCACCTTTTGTTTCTGTTCTCATGTAGAACTGATAATGCTGTGAAGAATCGGTTCACGACTCTGTGTAAGAAGAGAGCAAAGCGTGAAGCCTTAGCGAAAGAAAACAGAACTTCATACGTCAATTTAAACAACAAAAGGGTTGTATTTCCAACAGGGCTTAATACAGATGGAGTAACTGCAAGTACAGCACCTCTTAAAAAGAAGAGGTATATTAAATCAATGTCCTTCCTCTTGTTTGAAAAATGTCACTTGGATCAAAACATATCGAAATAAATTTTATTTTGATCTTTAGGATGGCTTATGGCTCAAATCAAACAGAAACCTGTAACCATGGAGAAAAATTAGTCCGAGAATGTGGAACTGCAAATCATCTGTTGAGACCTCCATTTGCAGTACTAAATCAGAACTTCCATAATAGCGAAGGTAACTTGTCGATTCAGCCGCATGTCAACCACATGAAGGAGGCTATGGTTGACGGAAGTGAGTTCAATACGTTCGTTAATAGAAACTCTATTAGATTGTTTATCAGTGCCTAAAAGCCACAGTAGAAGAAAACGGCAATTTGTATTTGTGCAATGGAGCAAATGTCTAGTGCACTTATGGCGTGTTTGGTGGAGAGATCGATAACATTAGACAGGACTAAAGAAGAAAAAGAATTTAAAATCTTGATTTATACTGCCAGTCCTGCACTTTGTTGTGCGAATTCAAACATGCAGTTGTAGTATTAGTGTGATAACAATTTAACAAAGGGTAGATTCTCATGCAGCTGCAAATATCAAAACTCATGGAACATTTATTAAGAAAGATGATCCCAAGATGCTTGCATTGATGCAGCAAGCAGAATTGCTCAGCTCGCTAGCAATAAAAGTTAATTCCGAGAACACTGATCAGAGTCTTGAAAATGCATGGAAGGTAAGGAAAATTATTCTTATGTATTAGAATCTACAGAGAACTAGATTTTAGTTTTTACTAGTAAAATATTGTTGAAACTCGATAAAATGTCAAGTTTAATAACAATCTCAAAAAAGAATTTTGGAAGGGCAAAATAGAAAGTTCAGCCTAATGTAAGGCTAAATATAATTTCAATTTGTATTTTTCTGACTTTACCTCATGATTATTTTTCAGATTCTCCAAGATTTTCTCAAACAAAACAAAGAATGTGATCCGCTCAGATTCTGCTTTGATGATACTGATTTTCAACTTGAGAATTTCAAGGAGTTGCTAGAGGATTTAAGGAGTAGTAATGTAGGCAGTAGACCATTGAGGTAATTTACAACTTACAAGGCACGTTTATATGACTTGAAGGGCATGTTCAGTATGAAGATTGGACAGTACTATGGATAAATTTTTTACTTCTTTTGCTTCCTATATAATGTCCGACACTGTTCAGTCCACCTTACCAAAAAAGAGCAGAAAGGTTTATTCTCGTCCAGATATCTCATTATAGTTGTGCAGGCAAACTGATCCGTGTGAGGAGTCACCATCCAGCTCTGAATGTAGTACAGGGTCGACCCCGCCATCTCGTGCATCTGGTGATAAAACAGAACTGTGTCAAGCTGAATTGTGTACACATCAGGAAACCGGTCCCAAATCACAAACAGATCAATTGGGCGATTCACACTGTCTTGCTGAGGGAAACATGAAATGCTGTGATGCAAACAAAAATGAAGGTATACAATTTTATATTTACTAGGAAGGAGGGTTATATGCCATTATTTCATCTTATTTTAAGCTGATGGTATTTCTAAATTGAGTGCAGTGGAAAATTTGCTAGCTTGTGATGAAATAAAAGCTGATAATGGAGTTGTCAATGAATATTCTAACATAAAATTCAGTTCCCCTGTTCAAGTGACTCCATTGTTCAGATCACTGGCAGCAGCAATTCCCAGCCCAAAATTTTCAGAAAGTGTAAGAATTCTAATCTTTTACTCTTTATTTAAGAATAAGACAAAGTACATAAGTATTCAAAGTGAGCCTAAATGTCTAATGATATTAAACTACTATTTGAAATGTTACTTATAGGATGTCTTGTTATAATATTGGCATAAACAGAATAATTTGCCTCATTGTTGTCAATCAGTCAATAAGAAGACTCAAGTCTGGATTATCAAGCCACACACTCCTGATTAGAGGTCCAGGCTAGAAAATCTGGAGGGCCAATGGCCTTGAACTTAACATATATCAATTTCATTTCTACACCTGTTGATAAATTTCCATTAGTTTCCACACCCCAAGCTAGAATACCAAACCTAATTATAATTGGAAGAAAGTTACCAGAGTAGCATAGAATTTTTCATTGATTGATTATATAAGCAAGTGATCTAGTCTTTCTTAGTCATGCTAACAAGAAAAAAACCTAAAGTTAGCAAAAAAGATACATCAACATAAACTAGAAATGTCCAGCAGAATTATTTTGCAGTGATCAACATAGATCAAGAAATCATTTTGATGGAAATGATTTAGCTAAGGATACAAATTATTGTGATCTATAACTACTTTGTCCCCGTGAATATTATAGAAATCCTAATTGAACTGTGATTTCACGGAGTTCATAATAGATGCATAGTCATGAGACACAATCATTTTGTTTAAAATAACTTTATTATTTTCTTGTAGATATATTAATGTCCATTCGATTTATTGCCTCAGGAGAAACACTTCTTGATGAAAACACTTGGAATAGAGTCGGCATCCCCAGGTTCATGCACCAATCCTTCAAAACCTCCGCCCTGCAAAAGGTCCCTCCTCCATTGCCTCTGACTAATCTCACCAATCAACCTTACATGGATAATCTGTGGGCTTTAGAGCCACCAATCGACCTGAGTTTTTAAAAATAGGCCTTTGAAGATATGATTCCCTAGGGTGCTATGGAGCATTCTAGTTCTTCTTCCCCTTCTAATTCTTTTGTTTTGTGTGTCATGGAACTTGGATATGGATATCCGTTGTTGTCATAAGGGCCCGAAACGCCAAACTATACATAACCTATACTACAATACTATAGTCATTTAGAGTGTAAGATTAGAATGGCATCTCGCCAATATTACTGAATTTTAGGTGTGCAGAGTACTCTATAAGGTTCTATGTTTGTCCTAATTTTTTTTACATCACTTGTAATGAAATTTATACATATTGGAGTGGATAATGTAAGTGTGTTTGATGGATATTATTGAGAAAATAATATCATTTAAATAGTGATATGATGAGAAATATGTGGTTAAAAAAAAGAAAAGTTATTGATGTGATGAAAAATATTGTTTGATTGAAGAATGTGTGGTTGAAAATGAGTTTTGAAAGAATGTATTTTGAAAGAATGTGTAACAAACAGGGACACAATTATGCTTGTAGACACATCTTCTTTGTCTGACAAAGATTTATGTAAAATGGAAGAAATCTGAAAGCACAAGTTCATATGCACAGAGAAAAGGTAGCATAGAATGAGAAGCTCCACAAATAAACAATAAACATGCAGCCTGAAAAAAGTTTTTGGTTACACGAGGCAAAAAATTCATAGGCTCCTGGAGTCTTGTAGAACAAGTTAGAGGATGGAGGGATCGACCAAAACTAACATGAAATCATTGTATTTGCTAATGACTTAGTTGCTTTCGATTAATCAGATGGACTGTAAGATACTGGGCAAGTATGATTACTTGCTTCACTCCTTAAGAAACTAAAGCTTTCCTTTCCATCGCAAGTATTTGTTAAATTAACTCTGATAAGAAGTAAAAAAGAAAGGCGATAAAAGACCTACCTGGCCTAATCTGTCCATGCTCAGGAGCATTCCAGCTCAAAATGAGGACACACGATCTTACGAATGATGGCTTCACACGGGATGCAAATATAATACTACTGTATGGAGTTGGTGTTGTCTTTTAAAAAGAATTAATGTTGCCGACTCCAAGTTTATTTTGGGAAGAAGGCTTAGTTTGTTGTTGTCGAGGCACAAAAATTCGTGCTTTTCTCCAGCTAGACATGAAGCTTCTCTAATTCATTTCTGCATCTTGCTCTTTGAAAGATGTGTGAATTGAGGTATGCTGTGGGAAGAAGGCTCTGAAAAAAGGCTGTTATTTTAAGGGTTGGTGGTGGAGGACAAGTGTAATCATGACTCAAAGGAAAAGCTATTGGTAAAAGAGGGAGGGAAATATTTACAAAATAAAGTTTTACATTCACTGGTAGTCACTCTACCTCAAGATTTAGCTCTAAAATTTACCAAAATTACTTAAATTGACCTCGAATCTCCAGTTCCAGTGATTGCATCTAAGTTGTTGGACATGGACATGACATGGGTACAGGGACGCACGATTTCAAAAAGCAGGACCGAATAAGTGATAGAACGTGTCAATTTATATTCATATATAATTTTTTTATTTGTATACTTTTTAATAAAGGACACGACACATACCATATCAAACACTTGCTAGAGGAATGTCCTTGAAGTATTCGTGGACTGCTAGAAATTTAGAAAACATATTAAAAAATAGAAGATGTCATGTGGCTTGTTGGGCCCATACTATAGAATGTTTGAGAAGTGTCAATTTCTGACGCTATATTATATACTCCCTTCGTCCCATTTATATATGTTAATTTTTCTTATTTTATTGTCCAAATTATATAATCTTATTTATTTATTGAGAATATTTTATTTTATTCATTTACTAAAATACCCTTATTTACTACTTCCAACAGTAATCAAATAAGGGTAAATTAGGAATTTTTTTTGACAAAAATTGTTTATTCAATAACATTAAATACGATTTCTTAATCCGTGTGAAAAACAAAATCAATATATAATGGGACGGAGGGAGTATATAGAACACAAACACATTACCTTAGCTAGATTGTCTAGCGTAGGATTGGATCCTGGGAAGACTCTAGTCATTAAATCTCTTCATGTGTGCCTACTTCAGTGTATGTGACAACTTTAATTAAGTGTGAGGATTACTGCTGGTCCACCATGTTACCCCTTTGAGTTTGGTATAAAGTATTGTTGTTTTTGTACGACAGATTATGTACATATATTTTCCCTAATTCTAAAGATTCGATAGAGAGAGATGAATACCTTGAATCACTGACTGAAAATTAAGCGCCATCTTCGATCACAAAATAGAGATGACTTGAATTCGTTTTAAAACTAAGCTCCATCTTTGATCCACAGACACATGTATACAAAACATTTGTGAACACTCCATAAGATTAGCATTTTTAATAAAAGTTTTACATGCCATTTTTGAGATAAAATCTTATTTACATGTTCGATTGGGAGGAAGAAAAAAGAGGCATTTTGCCGCCAATAAACATAACCTCCTCGAAATGAATCCTTGAGAGTTGTCTGGCGTTCCTAGGTATTCTTTACCTACCCATCTACGTCGATTTCGGGTACAGATACAGTCACTCATTCTTAAAACAAACATTCTTTTTCCTTCCTTTCCCTTTCTTCATTTCGAATCGAAAATAAAAGAATTGAGTAAATCAAAAATTTAAAGGAGGTTCGGCGGAAATCCTATAGGATCCTATCCCATTTTTTCTTTTGCTAGCCCCTTCAGGACTATTGGATGCATGAAGTCTTAGTGGCAGATCTTCAGCCAATTATTTTATAGAATATGTGAACCTTTGTGGGCCCCAATCTGTCTTGGGCCAAGGCCTAGAACAAAGCACTTCGTTGTTCTTCTCAAATTGCTTTTATGTGGGCTTGGAGGAGGTTAAACGAGTTTCTTCCCCTCAAGTCAAAGTTGGTACCAGTTTGGTCTTGGTGAACTGTGTACAATTCAAATTGATGCCCTTTCCATATAATTAAAAAAATATTA
>CAIGRB010101391.1:0-11499 GCA_903798255.1 Fraxinus quadrangulata
GGGAAGCAATATAAGAAGCGAATCTTTTGAGAAATTCTTCAATAAAACTTGATTTAGGTGGTTTTGGAACTTGTAGAGACCGAGCAAGCGGAAACATTTGAGAGTTGATAGTGAGATAAGAGTTGAGAGTCGTATACAGATAGCCACGATTTAGAGGATGAATGTTAGGTTTGAATTGGGGAATTGGGCTGGGAATTGAGAAATCCTTAGGTTTCAATTTGGGCTCCGCCCCTGTTTATATACATAGTAAATTCTAAAAAGGGAAAAATTCATAATTCAGGTGTATGGTTTACACCAATTCAAAAGTTAGGTAGATAGTTTAACAATTCAAAACTCAGGTATTAGGTAATTAATTAAAAATATTTATTAATTAGGTCACAATTATATAATTAATGGTCACATATACATAATTATAAGTCACAATTTATTTATTTGTCATATATTATCAAATTAATTAGTCACAAATGATTTCGAGGTCATAAATTCAAAAATTTATAGGTCACAATTAATTTTATTGGTCACAGATTATTTTTCAATCACATATTGTCAAATTTTTAAGTCACTGTTAAATACTTGGTCACATATTACCAAATACTTGGTCACAGACCATTGGCACTATCACTATCACTTCCACCACCAACCACCAACAATAACAACACAACATACCACCACCTCCTCCTTACCAACAAAACCACAAACAAAATCACAACTTTCATAACAAAGTCANCATATTGTCAAATTTTTAAGTCACTGTTAAATACTTGGTCACATATTACCAAATACTTGGTCACAGACCATTGGCACTATCACTATCACTTCCACCACCAACCACCAACAATAACAACACAACATACCACCACCTCCTCCTTACCAACAAAACCACAAACAAAATCACAACTTTCATAACAAAGTCACATCCACAGTCGCCGCCACCACCACACAAAACACCACACACCACAAATCGCCGTAACCATATCCACGGCCGCCACCACCACCACACAAAACACCACTCCCACCTCAAGATCCACCCTGCATCAGTCATCAAGCGTCGCGATGCTGCAAGAGTCGGCACAACGTCGAGCATCGCGACGCTGTTGTTGCGACACTACCATTCACGACAGTGTTGCACCATTCATAGAGAGAGATGATATAGAGAGGGGAGGAGAAGACGAGAGGCGAGCGAGATGGGAGAGGAAGACGACGAAGGAAAAAAGTGCGGCGATGCGATGAATTTGCTTCGCAATTGCGCGGTGGATATGCTTCTGTGTCATCTCCTCTTCATAGTAGTATTACCGAGGTGCTACATCAGTGCTACGTCGCCGGACCCACGACGGAGAGAAGGGAGGCAAAATTTACAGAGAGAGAGAATGGGACGGGAGATGAGGTGCGAGATAGAGAGGGGAGGGAGTTGAGAGTGATAAATTAGGGTTATTGTATTAATATATTACCTGATTTTCTGTCTAAATTATAACATGAAAGCTATATAATTAGTAAACCGTAACCCTACTTTTATTGGGCTTGAGTAACCCACTACTACAAGCCCAATAATAATAATAAATGTAATTAAAAATTCAACAATAAACTAAATCGTGATGTCCGCATTAGCTGGTAAAAAAAGGGGAAAAGTCGTTTCATTGTGAAACGTCTATTCGTAGTTTTTATAACTCGAGTGATTAAGTTTGCAAGAGTATGTAGAACTTGATCTCCTATAATCATCTGATTTGGAAGTTATCGTCCAAAAGCTCGCTATAAGAATCATTTAGAAAGTTTAATGGAGAAAAGTCCACACATAAGATTTGATAAAAGGAAAAAAAAACGTATTATATGCTTTGGTTAAGCTCTAAACACTTATTTGAAAGAATTAGACTTTTAACAATGGATTACTATCTTAGTTGATTTTTGGAGGTTGAAGCAGTCAAAAATAATAAAATCCTAGATGTTGAAGTGTTTAATTGCTACTAGTAAAACCTATTCAAACTAAGGATGTGGATTATCTAAAATTCTGCCTAGGATCACTCCTTGAGTATATGAGTGAAAATAATAAGTTTGGGGGTGTATACCTTATGAGTGAAGAAATGAGACATTTGGCCATTGAAGGTCGGGAATTGCACCAAGCATGAGTTTGTGATGTTTTACATAAATTTTCACACACGCACACACATGGAGTCTTGCATTGAATATCTGGAGATTGATTCTTCTATGTGATTTTGAAATTATTTTTTGTATTGACACAGACATTTCAATCCTGAGACCAATGACATATCATCTAACCAATTGTGTTTGAGTTAGGTTATAGTTTGTTGAGGACAAACAAATATTCAAGTTTAGGGGTGTTTGATAAGTGTATTTTTTTACACTTATTTGGGTCTTTAAATTAGAGTATTTATTAGTTATTTTGATGAATTATGGTTTAACTCTATGTGTATTGTGTTTGCTAGGTACAAATCGACATAAATAGCGGAATTGGAGAAAAATGATGAAAAGAGGGCTCAATTGCAAGAGAACCAAATTTCATGGACTAAAGTAAAAATACTCAAAAATTGCGTTGGACCAAATGATGAAGACTCTAGAGTGCTTGGGGTCAATTGGATGAGAAAAGAAGTCAAATGGGAGAAATATAGTCAAAGTATTATCATACATCAATTTATATTCAAAAAAATTATGTTCCTAATTTTTAGCCTCAAATTAAGATCCATTTTTGGCATAGCAAATGTTCGAATTAGAAAAATGATAATTCTTGACAGATTGTAACCATTTGAGTTAACTATTCAATGCACTTTGAACTGCCTCAATCGAATATTAGGAATGAAAGTTATGATAAAAATACTGAAGATTACTTGGGACGAAATACATCGTCAGAAGCCACAATGTCCCTTAGAGGCGTGCATTTGAGATCCGCACGCACCAGTTCAATTCCAGGTGGAAGATTTTGTTTCCCTTTTTTGGTTTGCCTATGTGTGGAATGCCATCTTTAGCATCCTATATAACCTTTTTAAGGTCTAGAACGTGGGCAACGATTATTTTATCATTGAAGTAACGCTGGGCACGAGCTTTAGGGAGAATTAACATAAGAAATTAAATATTCAAGACTCAAATTGAAGGAAAAGTGCAAGAAATTGTTTTTTCAAGCTTTTACATCTATTCTTTGAATTGGGTAATGTCTTTTCTTAACTTCTTGTGTAATTTATATACAATTATGTTAGACTAAACTTCTCTTGTATATTGAATGAATGATGAAACCTTTGAATTATATTTCTAATTCAAGACTTATCGTATTTTAATTATTTCTTGTATGTGTGATTAAATATGCACGAATATTGTGTTATTTGATCTCTTAGCTACCAATTAGATAACTTGTTGCTTATTTGTAGTGTTGGGAGACTCACAAGAGGTAGAACACTGCATATTTAGCGTACGAGCACTAGGTATTATGAATAATATTTAGGGCGTGTCTAATAATCGTGTTATTGAATGCTTTCTTTGCATATGAATTCGGATTACGGATTAGGAATAAAGTGAGGGTATTGCTAACGATAGATTTAATATATCTTGGAAAATAATATTAGAAATTAGTGAATTATTAATTGTCACAACACTTGAATAGCACTAACTTATATAAGCCAAGAATTGGAAATAGAAATAAATAGGTGAATTCTGAAATTCAATGCATCCATCTCATTATTTGATAAAAACAATCTTTTTATAATACGTAGGGTAAGATAGAATAATAACGAAACCAACTCTTTTGTGTTACATTAAATCGAATTTGATTATAATTAGTAAACTATAGTTACAATTATTTCTTGTGGGACGATATTTTTAATTTACTAAATTTATTACTTGTCAATAATCCTATACGTTTGCGACTTTTGTTCAAACATTTATGATTTTTAATAAAGTTTTATAACTTCTTGATGAGGTTATAATTAATTTTTTTATAGCTTCCACGCTTTACAAAATATAATTAGCATGAGATAATAGTTTTATTATATAAGTAATATAAAGATCAAAAGATTTTTTAAATTATCCAAGTTATGTGTTTTAAATGATAAATGTGATGTCATACAACCCGACATGCATTGAAAATAAAAGTAAAATATAAATAAATAATCAATGTACGGTCATGACAGTCACGATATGAAAGAAATGTTAGTTGTTTTATGACAAAATTAATCACCATTTGGTAATGATTTTTTTAGAATATATTTCTTGAAAGGTGATTTTTTGAAAAATCAATGGTTAAAAAGTAGGAAAAAGTTGTTGACCCGTGAACAAAAATATTTTATTAATATGAGTTTGAGAAAAAAACGAATTTTAGAAAATGGAGGCCAAACAGAACTTTAAAATGATCTATGATGCTACAAAAAAATTGTCTGCTTTTATTGCAATTTATCCTCCTCAATTGAAAATTTATTAGTGTTTTATTCAAAGTCTAGATAAAAACTAGATTGCGTTAAAATCAAACTAACTTAAGTGTCAAAGAGAAGAAACAACAAATAGATTCATTTTTTAAACACTTTTTGAACATCCATATATCAAACAAAAAGAAAAAAATCGTCCTCTGATTAATCTTTGGATAAATTAGGCCCAATGCTCCAAAAATGAAAAAAATAGTTTAATACCCTAAATTAATTAAACCTCACATAAACCGTATTAATTATGGTAGAAATTACACAAAAAAAGAGTTTTCAAGATTCAATTTCAAATTTCAGATTGACGTTTCACTTTTCAAAAATTAGATATTGAATTAATAATTAAATATTATACCCACCCAAACCCTAATTTTATTTCATTTCCCTCCCTTCTCTCTCTTCATTTCTCTTCCTCTTCTCTCTCGTCATTTCTCTCACTTCTCTCTCCGACAATCGGTGACCCATTCAAACTCCGACAATCAGCGACGAAGGAGATGCGCTGACCGACACTGTTGGGAACTGCTCAGATCGTCGCTGCTCCGGCTACAGTGGCTCTTGGAGCGTCACTGATCTGAGTTGCGACGACCTAAGTGCAGCTGATCTTAGTAGCGATGCTTAGTTTGCCACTGTGTAGTGGTGAACTAAGCGCCCTGTGAACGATTTACGTTGTTTTACAGTGGTTCATGGTGATTTTTGAGGGATGTTGGATATGGTGGTATATGTTGTTTTGTTGGTGGCGGCGATGGTTGTGATGTGACGATTTGATGAGTTAGTGGTGGTCGTGGTGCGACATCCAGGTTGCTTTGAAGTCCGGCTTGGGATCTGATTTGTTGGTGGTCTTTGGGTGGTGGTGGTTGTGATGTTAGCTATGATGGTGAAGCTGACGGTCCGGGAAGGAGGTGGCGGTGGTGGTAGTGGTGGGATGGAATGTGGTGGTGGTGGTGGAGTGTGATGCTGGAGGTGGTGTAGGGTGTTGGCGATTTTGGATATGATTTGTTGGTGGTGTTTGGGTGGTAGTTGCGGTGGTTTTGATTTGGTAGAGGCTGTGGTTTTTGTTGTCGACGTTGGTGGTAGATCTGGTGGTTGCGGTGATTTTTGTTGGATTTAGTGGTGGTGGATCTAACGGTGATAGTGATAGTTTTGTAGTTGAAAATGATGGTCGATAAGTGGTGGTGGTGGTGGTGGTGGTTCTTGAGGCGAAGGTGACGGTGGTGCTGTTGGAAGGAGTGGTGCGGTGGTGGTTACAAGTGTTGGTTGTGGTTACAAATTATTTTGTTGATTGTGAGCATTAAATTGGTTAATCTGTGATCAATGAAAAAGATAAATTGTGACCAAAAAATAATGTGACCTAAAAAATTGTTAATTTGTGATCGATAATTTGAAAATTTATGACCGTATGATAAGTTGTGACTTATAATAATTGTGATTTGTGATCAATGAATAAATTGTGATGTAGAATTTTTTGATTTGTGACCAATGAACAAATTGTGACCAATAAAATTTTTGAATTGTGAACGTAAAATAATTTGACATCTAAAAATTGTTATTTATGACCAATTATATGAAATTTGTGACTAAATTATATAAAATTGTGACCTTAATATATTTAATTAATAATTTATAAATAAAATTTAAAAAAGTTTGAAATTTAGAATTTTAAACTTTGATCTCTTACATTTGAAATTAGGAAAACTTAGTGGGTGTTCGGCCCCCATTTTTTAGGAAGAATTAGTTTTTGAATAGTGATTGATGGGAGAATATGTGGTGGAAAAGTGATGAAAAGTTTTAGATTTGTGTTTAATATTATTTTATTTGGAGAATGTGTGGTTGAAAATAAGTACTCTAGAAAAACGAATGGGAAAAAAGAGAAAGAATGGGGCTCAAACGTGGGCTTAGTTATGAAATTTCCCTTTCTTGTCTCCTATCTAAAACCCCAAAATCTCAACCTAAGGCCCAATAGCATTTTCCAGAACCCTATTTACGTCTCTCAAGCCCAAGTCTCCAGAACCCCCAAATAAAAATCTCCATCTCCGTCCGTTTTCTGTCGTATTCACCACTGCGCTGCTCTGTCTCTTTGCCATCTTTGACGTCTTCATTCTCCTGTTCAAGGATCTCTTAAACATCGAGCCTTAAAAACCCGAAATCGTAAATCGCAAAAACACTTACCTGACTCCGACTCCTATTTCTGCAATGGTTGGAGAAAGTGCATTGCAGAGAAAAATAACTGTTGATGAAGAAGCATCTCTAAAGAAGAAGAAAAGAATATTTTCAAAATTTTATAACCCAAGGTAGCCAACATTTTTTACTGTTTAGCTACAGAAGTTGAATAAGTTTAGCTGTTATTGATGATTATTGTCATTATTTATGATGCATCACCTTAAAAATGCTCCTGTGCACTGGATTCAGTTTGCTAGGGCATGTCGTTTACATTTATGTAAATATTGTGTTAATAATATTTTGTGGGATAAATTATTTGACTCCTTGGAACAGAAAGTGATCAGGCAGTATAGGTTTTGTGTAATGGGATTTGTTGCCATTTTGTTACTAATCACACATTTGGCCTAGGTTGATGATTTTGATAATCA
Organism: Fraxinus quadrangulata; assembly: GCA_903798255.1. Taxonomy (NCBI): domain Eukaryota; kingdom Viridiplantae; phylum Streptophyta; class Magnoliopsida; order Lamiales; family Oleaceae; genus Fraxinus; species Fraxinus quadrangulata. Next base: position 6,998 of record CAIGRB010101391.1, read on the forward strand.
ATGCCATAGTTATATTCAAGGTTTCCTTAGATTTCTGATAAGGAAACCACAACCCTATGTTAACTTACTTCAGTCTTTTTGTTTGAGAAAACATTACTAATTTAGGCACTTAATTTCTCTATTGTAGCTAGATGATATTTGTAGTGAACTTATGGCGGCTCTAAGCTCTTGTATGGTACACTTTAGATTACTATGTGTTGACAATAGAAATCGAAACTGTTGTAATGTGGTAAAATACACCCCAACAAAATTTTTATTTTACATTCAAGTCCATGCATTGCATAAATAATCATGCCTAAATTTGGTGGACTATTGTTACTCCTCGCCTCCGTGGCTCAGAGAGACTATACAACGTAGGCAAAAAAGTCAACAAGGAAGTCAAACGAAGGCCCATGAGGCCAAAAACATAAAGAAGGCTCTTAAGGTCGAAGTCCTTATATTGCCAGGCCATGTCCTCGTAATGCAAGGACGAAGTCCAGGTTGATGCACTACCTTAAAGACGAAGTTGCCTAAGAAAACAGAAAGGAGTTGATGCTTTCTACTTAGAGGACTACTTCTAAGGTTCCTCCGAGACTCTCAACTCTTCCGAAGCTCGCAAAATTGATGATGTTCTTCATAGAAGATTATAAGATCTCTCTGAAATGATTGATGTAACACTTGTAATAAAATTTGTCAGTATATCAGCATATTATATAGAGTGGCAAACCTCTTTTCAATGTATTAATTGTATGAATAGACAGTGAACGTCCCAATTAGGGAGATGAGGCCATATGATTCTGATCCAACGATCACCACATCGGCCAATGTAGTATAAATAGGTTCTCCCTGTATTAAAAAAAGAGGTCATGCTACATTTACCTTATGGGGGGTGCCACATGTACCTTATGGATACCACCTTATGGATACCATTATGTGTACCATAAAGTACATATATCATTATTCTAAAAGAAGATGAGAGGTTAGATAATTGATTGGAAAATTGACAATCATATATTCGAAATACACACTTGAACTCTTGAAGGAAATATATTAATATTTTATCTATCTTTCTACATATTCTTGTTTGTTATTACATATATTAGTTTGGTTTCTATCCGGTGATTGCTGTTAACGCGATTGCCTTTGTTCCACTCGCCAGAGCTTGAACATTTTTGTCTCATGCCACAGGGTATTTTCGGCGTCCATTTCCTATTTGCTACCATCGTCATTCATGTAGAAACGCGTTGGAATCGTACTTGACTTGGCGTGAGTGGCCTCTGGTTCATTTTCAGGGGTCAACAGAAACAACAAATTCCACTTGCCTAACCAGAATTTTCACCTCCTAAGTGATATGATCATGCCAAGAAATTGAGAAAGATAGATGGATCAAGAAAAGACTCCAAGATCGTCTAGGAACAGATTTAGATAAAATCACAACTCGTTGCTTATATTAAAGTAAGAACCTTGGTATGATGGAAACGTCACAATCAATTATGGAGGGGATTGACTGATAAGTTGTTAGGTGAACGCCACGGAAAACTCCGATAAGTTCAAATGTTCTAAAAGAACCAAAGAGAATTTACTCTCACAAATTTTTGAATGAAATCTGAATTCCTATTTATCAAGCTAATAGCTATCTAAATACAAAGAGGTCCACGGATTTGACAGCTAGAAAATCCCAAATATGCTGCCATGAATTCGCAAATACCTATTCTAATCAATGTTGGAATTGATTCCTAATGGGTCTCCTTAAATCATGCCTATTCCACCATCAAATAAGGAAAGTATCTAAATTGGCATGCAAGCCTTACTACTCAGCAAAAATAATCAATAATAAATAAGAAAGATAATTTAGCTATATTAAGAAGATTGTTATTTAAATGGAAGCCAACCAAAATTGTGTAAGTCACCAAGTTCGGAAACTAAACTTTAATTCACACAATCTTGAGTTCTCCTTGAGGAACTTTATTGTTTCATTATTCTAAAACATGAATCATGGAAATCCATCCTTGTGGGGGCACGTTGAGCATCTTCCTTGGGCCTCCAAGAATTCACCTCAGTCCAAATGTTTTGAATCAACCCATTGAGAGTTTTCTTGAACCTTTTAGCTCGAGTTGTAGTAACCGGACCAATTGGAACTTGAATAGGGCCTGCATTTCATTGGTTAGTCATGCCCTTATTATTCCCCTCCTCTTGAAAAGGATTTTTCCTTAAATCATCACCTACATCAAAAGGATTTAAATCAATAACATTGAAAGTGGCACTAACATTGTACTTACTTGGCAAATCCAACTTGTATGCATTCTCATTTATACGCTTAAGGACTTGAAAAGGTCCATATCCTCTCGGAAGCAACTTAGAATGCTTTTGTGTTGGAAATATCTCTTTCCTCATGTGCAACCAAACCCAATCGTCATGTTCAAAAATCAGCTTTCGGCGCCCTTTGTTAGCTTGTTTTTGCATATTACTCTATTTTTCTCTCAACGTTGTGTCTTGCTTTCTCATGTATCTGCCTAACAAATTCAGCCTTTTTCTTTACATCCAAGTTAGCACCTTTAGACAAAGTTAATGACGTTAAATCTAATGAAGTTAAAGGATTTAAACTATAAACAATTTCAAATGGTGAAAACTTAGTAGTAGAATAAATAGTACGATTGTAAGCAAACTCAATGTGTGGTAAACACTCTTCCCAAGTTTTGATATTCTTTTTAATAATAGCCCTCAACAAAGTACACAAAATCCTATTCACTACTTCGGTTTGACCATCAGTTTGTTGTGACAAGTAGTAAAAATAATAGCTTAATCCCTAACGCACACTACAAAGTTTTCCAAAAGTAACTCAAGAACTTAGCATCTCTATCCGAAACTATTGTTCTAGGCATACCATGTAATCTTACAATTTCTCTAAAGAACAAATCAGCAACATGGGAAGCATCAATGGTTTTGTGACATGAAATAAAATATGCGATGCATCTTGGAAAATCTATCGACAACACACAAAAATTGAATCTCGACCATTTTTAGACCTAGGTAAACCTAACATAAAGTCCATAGAAATATTGATCCAAGGCTCACTAGGAATGAGCAAGGGCGTGTATAAACCATGGGGGCTGCACTCGAGATTTTGCTTGCCTACATGTGACATATCTACCACAAATTCTCTCAACATCTATTTTCATGTGTGGCCAATAAAAGTGTTATTGCAAAACGACTAAGGTAGCAACTCCAAAGTGTCGCATTAAACCTCCACTATGGGGTTCTCTGACTAACAAATCTGGTAAAGAGCAATTCGGCAAACACAACTTGTTCTCCCAAAACAAGAAACCCTCGTGCCTAAAGAACTTACCCCTCGTGCCTAAAGAACTTACCTGTTGCATTTCTCTCACAAGTCCAAAACTCTTCACGAAAATCGGGTCTAAAGGATACAATTCTTTAATGCTCTCAAAACTAAGTAATTTTGCATCAAGAGTAGAAATTAATACATACTTTCGAGAAAGTGCATCTGCAACGGTATTTTCCTTACCTTACTTGTATCGGATGATATATGGAAATGTCTCAATGAATTCCACCCATCGTGCAATGTCTCCTATTCAACTTGTGTTCTTTTATTACTTTTTTCGAGATGTTCTTTCTTTTTTCAACATCATCCCTTTCCAAATTACTCCAGATGGGTAGGCCCAACTGGTTGGATCCTTCTTATTAGGGGAATCTATGGGTTTAGAGGGGAAATTTCCACCGGATGTATTCCATTCTATTTATCGTCATGTGCAAACGGGAAACAATGCGATCCTTAAGAAGGGATACTATTGCCTTTCCTTTCACTTTTTAAGGACATGCACAGAACTTGTAGCTATCCCTACCACAGTGCTTAACTGAAATGAGAGTTTTTTCTTTGTTCGAAGCAATAAATGACTTTCTATAATTGTTTTTAATTGTCATAGGATGCCTTAATTCACGCTTTGATCCTTGTACGTGCAAGAACGATTGCCAAAATTTAAGATCGATATCTATTTTCACTTGTAGTTGCAAGCCTCTCACTTTATAATGCACTCAGCTAGATGATATTTTGTAGTGAACTTAGGGTGGCTCTAACTCTTGTATGGGAATAAATTCGATAAAAAATAACGTGGTTTTCTTCGGAATAATTCTAACATCAACAGATCTAATAAAATTTCAAAAATAATTCTCAATTTTCTCGAAACCCAACTCTCTCTAAGAAGGAAGCAACACGAATGACCAACTTCTAACATGATTTGAATCAATCTGAAATTCAAAATCAGCTTAAATCACGAATAAAAGAAGACTTGACAAGACAGTAAATAGACATAATATATAAAATGGAAATTTTTTTTTAGCTAGACAAGAATATCTAATCAAACAAGAAAACTTGATCGGACGAGCACCACGAGGTCGCTCGTTGGACAAAAAAATCTTGGAAGTATAACCAAAAATGAAATTAAACCTGTTCTAATACTATTTTAGAATATTATAAGTTATATTTAATAAACTTGTGTTTCTATTAC
>CAIGRB010101397.1:3379-24086 GCA_903798255.1 Fraxinus quadrangulata
TTTTGTACTCAGAAGTCAACTACATTCATAATTTTTTGCAATGTACCCCGCATTTGATATATATTTTTTCATTTTGTAGAAATATTTACTTCATATTATAATATTTGAAATACTTTTTCTAAAGAAACAATTTACAAAACATAACTATAATCTAAATCATGATCATTAGTAGGAGTATTGAACATATCATTGTATAATTTCATTTGAATATTTCAAAATTAAGTATGCATCACATTTTTGTACCATCGACAAAAAAAGCCTTTACGTCATTTATCAATAAATTAGTAATTTTTTAAAAATAATATTTTTCTCAGTCTTAAATTACTGTAATTTAGAGGCTTAACGGATCTAAACAATAGTGTTTCAGAAAATTGGATAATAAATTTAGAGGGCGTTTGGTGGAGATTAAAATTAAATTTTTAATAGATTGTGATAGAAGTTTTTGAAATGTGTGGTTGAAAAATTGTGGGACCCATAAAAAATGTGGTTAATATTGATTGTTTGACTTTAACTTGGATTAAAATCGGATTTTAATCCGAACCAAACATGGGCTTATACTAATTAATTTTATTACTTAAAGTTTCAATCATTTATTTAATTTCATTTTTTCTCAAATTCATTTTCAATCAGAAATTCACAATTTCATCAACTTTTAATTTTTATGTAAATTAAACATGGGTTTAACCACGGTCAAACAACCTCAACATGGGAATACATGCTCCTACTTAAATCAAATCCCACTCGTATTACAAATCGTCAAAGAAAAAGCAAAGATAGACCATTTATCATATGTTAATTCTATGTTCACACTAATTGATTAATTAATTAAGTCGATGTTTATCTTTCATTCTTTTAGAACTTTTTTTTTATTTTCTACATATTCATTTTCAGTCACGTATTCACATAATAAAATATTTTATGCGTAAAATTCAAAATTTCTTATTTTTTAATTACATATTTTTTGAAAAATTACTATTTAAAATAATATTTTTTTTTCAAAAAAAATAACCACCAATCATGCCTAAATTAAGCAATAATTATTAACTATGGAGGCTCCAAAATCCAATCTTATGATTGCAGTTGGTGGGATCAGATGAACAGAAATTATTCTATGCAGAGTTGGGCCACATATGCAAGAAGATCAATCAGTTGAGAATAAATTTGACTGCACAATTCCCCATGTGGGGTCCTATGAACTTCATTATGAGGCGGACCGCACCAGAAAATCACTCAATATTTTTCCTTCCATAATCCTAGGGATAAGTTTCACAAAATCATGTTTCGGAAATGCCTATAATCATGAATGAATAGAGACGAACGTTGAATAAGTATGATTACTTGTATGTTTTATTAAATGTACACATAAAAAGTAAGTTTGATTAAAAAACAAAAAAATTATAATACAAACACACGTCAAACAGGTGCTCAAACAAATTTGTTAAAAGAGCAAACAAATTATCTAGTTCATCGAGCCAAACTAATTGTTTCAGTCTAATTTTCAATTCAACTCTATCAATTTAAGGAAAAAAATTGTTCACCTCTAACATCAACCATATTCTTTGCAAGACATTATCGAGCTCCAAAATATGTTCGAGATAGCTAATAACTTCTAATTTGTGACAATGCGCTCTATTGTCTCATGTAGTCATATCGATTGGTTTCAGTATAGCCTACTGAACACATTATTAATATTAGAGTTTTCTCTTATCACTTTTTATTGTGTTAGACCTTGTTTGATGGTCATTATTGAGAAAAAAAATAATGTTTTGAATATTGATTTTTTTGAGAATTTGAGATTATAAAGTAGGGAAAAGTTTTGAATTTACATACAAAATATTTTATTATTTGAATATGTGGTTGAAAATGAGTGTGCGAATTAAAGAGTTTTGTTTTAAAGGGAGACAAACAGATGCTTAATTATGCCCTATTTGACAGCCATTTTTTTGGGAATAATGAGTTTTAATAGTAAATATTTGAAGAATATTTAGTTAAAAAGTAAGAAAATATTTTGAATTTATGTGAAAAATATTTTATCGTGAGAATATGTAATTGAAAATAAATATGTGAAAAAAATTTTTTTTTTTGAAAGAATGGTTACCTAACAAGAGCTTTCGGTAAAAATTAAGCTTATCTAGATCAGAATAAATACTCGTTTGGGTTTAATTACTTGTGGATGACTTAGGGTATATTCACGCCCCTATTTATGTTTGTTGCACTGCATTTAATTGTAATAAATGCTCTCAACTTTTGCTCGCTATTACACTTGTGTCTCCAATTTTTTGTTGCATTTTTATCATTAACGTTTGATTAATAGCACATGTTGTCCTTAATAACGGTTTACATAAAAAAATCATTAGGAGGAATAAACTGATTTATTTGTTCATCATATTTTTAATAAGAAAAAAAATTCAAAAATTTGACAAAAGATTTGTCCATCATTTCAAATCATGCTAACAAATATTTAAGGTCGATAATTCGAGGAAAACAATTTAGAACATAAGTGTGACCATGAGTAAAATGTTAATAGCTTTAATTATAATTAATTAAAATATGATTACCTTTAATTTATTTCTAAGCCAAATTAGCTTTATAATTGTTGGAACACTAATACACTATAAATAGCCGTATATTAGGTTGTCTTGCAATTCACAAGACAAAAAAGATCATAAAAATGTGTTGCAATTTGCAAATGAGTGCCTTATCATTGAGTAAAAAAAAAATGATTATTCTTTATAAAAAATGGATATAAATTTATGATTTGGCTTTTGTGAGTATTTACTATTACAATTAGCTAATTTAAAGAGTATTACAATTCAACATAACAAATATAACATAACGACTTAATGTCTGCGAGATAATATCATTGTCTAACCCAAAAAGATTATAATTAGCCCTTGTCTGATAAGATTAAAATATGATTTTTAGTAGATTTTGATAAAATTTAATAAAATATATAGTTGAAAATTTATGTGTCTCACAAAATATGTAGTTAAAAGTAATTATTGACTTCAACTTATATTAAAATTTGAATTTGAATTTGAATTTGAATAGATTTAATATCGATTACTATTACTATAAGAATCGGACTGCATCGATCGACCATAAATTGCTATGGTCAACAATACCATGGCGACACACGTGGCATAGAAGGGAATTTATCCTTTGCTTGTAAGAAGCGTAAGATAGGGTCCTACATTGTTATAAAAAGCGGGTCCGCATTTACAATGCGCTTTTATCTTGGACCCAAAAGTACAGAAGCCGTGATTTCTGACACACAGAAAATCTATGCATTTTCAATCCCCTGATCTTCAATCTGAGCCGTTTGATTTTAATACAACATGGGGCCCAGTGTCTCTAAATTATCACCGAAGGTTCCCGTAGCTGCACCCCGCAGACCCCACCACTCATTGCCTTTTTCGTCCTCCTTATTAACAATCAATTCCCCCTCTCCATCGCCATTGCCAACTAACTTCAAGTTCTCTACTCAAAGAATTTCTCTTAAAGCTGCTTATAAGCAATAATTATTGCTTTTAAGCAGTGATAAGTTCTGGATTTTCTGATAGTTTTGTGCTCAAAAGGAAAATAACTTGATTATCAAATGATGGATCTTACTTCTCTGCAAGTTTGCATGGACTCATCTGATTGGTTACAGGTAAGAAGGTTCCACTCAACTCCTCTCTGAAAAATGAATCAAACTTCCACGTGAAAAGAGTACGTTGAAATTGAGTTTAATGCACAAATATGTTCCTCATTCTTTGCTCTAAGTTTTTGACTCGACAACTTTTTCTATTTCTACTTTCCTCTACATGAATTTTCATTACTTCTTTGCCTCGACACTCAGATTATCGAATTCTTGCTCGAATATTATTTTGAATATAAATGCAGTCTTGAGCTTCATTATGAGAAAATTACAAGAATTTCATTTTAACGATTCTTGACTGTCGTTGTTTTGACAAGAATTTACGTGATTAAAAGTGAATTTTATAGAAGTATATGATAATGGTGGTGAAAACTGAGCAGCCATTGTCTAGCATTGTTGACCAAGACTTCAAATTCAGCACTGTTTGAAAGGAAGAAAATTTAGTGTCCTTTTTTTTTGTTATATCATTAAACTTTTCAATAAAGTGTTTTGTAGTGGAATTAAAGCATTAACTTGGACCATATTTCTCATTATTTTTTGTAAAAATTCAGTGCCTTGAAGGCAGTGTAAAGCTTGAGAGTACTAGAAATTTCACTATGACAGATAACTAACAGTCACAAAATTAGCTATCAAAGAATCGAGTCCAAGTCAAATATATCAAGAATAAGTTTTAATTTATTGTTATTGTTCTCGAGACATTTACACTAACTTTAGTCCGTCAATTTCGATGTGTCAGGGCTCGATTCACGAGGAAACAGGGCTAAATTCTTCATCTTCATCCCCATCTGGGGACATGCTGACCTGCTCCAGGCCCCTGATAGAGAGGAGGCTAAGGCCACCACATGATCAAGCCCTAAAGTGCCCTAGGTGTGACTCCACAAACACGAAGTTTTGTTATTACAACAATTACAGCTTGTCCCAACCTAGGTATTTCTGTAAAACATGCAGAAGGTACTGGACCAAAGGTGGGACCCTAAGAAACATCCCTGTTGGAGGTGGATGTAGAAAAAACAAGAAAATTTTATCGAAGAAATCATCAAACGATCATGTTCATGTTCATGATCATCAATCTTCATCTTCTTCTGTACTCAAGCAACAAAGCCCTGTTGGGATTTTATCTTCTGATGATCATAATCTTAATCCTACTGAACTTCAACTTTCATTCCCTGATCAAATGCAATTTTCACACTTCAACAACAACAGTTTTTTGACAAATCCTAGTTTCAATAATCTTGAAAATCCATTTACACCAATTGATTTCATGGAGAACAAGTATGATTTCTTGGGAAATGGTGACTTTGGCAATATGATGGGAAATTCTCAAAATATACAAGGGATTTGCTCTCCGTTTTTCAGCATGAATCTTGATGGGAACATGAGTGGAACAATCTTGGACAATTCTGAGAGGTTAATGTTGCCATATGAACATAATTTGAATGACAATAATGAGGTCGATGAGAAGCCGAATTCGAAAATTTTGTCGCTTCAATGGCATGATCAACAAGCTTGTTCTGATGATGGGAAGGAGTCTTTTGGTTATATAGGTGGACTTGGAACATGGACTGGCCTGATGAATGGCCATGGATCTTCTGCAATAAATCATCCTTTAGTCTAGACGAGGCATGTCTAGTACACATAGAACAGAATTTTGACTTAGCGATCTTTCTTAATACTGTCCAATCGTGGAATTAATCAGTTGTATCCAACATCAGAGGTCACATGAAGACAATTCTAGGTTAGATTTATCCTACTGAAGGGTTGTTTTCTGTTTTGGTTTTTTTGTTGTCTTTCTTCTTTTGACCTTTTCCTGTGTTAATTGACTTGACCAGCTTAGTGTGAATTGTGGAAGTCTGATTAATATGAATGTTTAGTTAGTGCTTTAATCTTTATTCGTCCTTAATTATTTAGTAGTGATATTTGAGTTTTAATTGGTCCACAACATTAGTGCTAAATGGTGAAGAAGAAGAATTTTCAAGGATGGAGGACAGTGTCTGTCATGGAGGAAGATATTGTTGTACCTTAAGGTGTGTAGTGGCTTTTTAAAGAATACTAGTAAGACAAACGTGCAATGCACGTGTCATAGTATAGTTGGCTATATGATAGCGTAAATATAAAAAAAAAATTATTTGTCTTAAGCATTAGTTACATTAAACTTAAAACACTTGAAATGATTATAGAATCTCTAATTAAATGTATCAGTTGCACCAGGATTTAATTTTTTTACCAAAACCCTATGCAAGACGTATGTAGTCAAGACTAATTAATTAATGATAATACAATGNCAAAAGATTATTAACCATCACTACATGACAGAAATAATATCATTTTAGAGTAGCAAGTTCTTTTTCCTTTAATGAAAAAGAAAAAATAAATTTCTGATTAGAAAATTCTTATTTTGTTTTCGACATAATAATTGAAAAAAATATATAATTCTAGTTTACTTCAACTAAAAATTTCTATATAATTTGGCGAGTAAATTAAAAATAAAGATAGCAATAATACCCATATATTTATCACAAATGCATTTCAAGATTTCAAAGGAAAATTGAAAAACATGATTTTATGTTTAATAATTCATACAAGATAATTTTTAAATTTTATCAATCATATATTTATCATTGTCGCCCTTTAAACGTTTGAATAAATTTTAAATAGTTGAAAATGAACATTTGTAGTGTAAAATATCGAACCGAACGTAAAAATTAAAGAAAAATGAAATTGAGAGAAATTGGTGTGAGTATAGAGGTTGAGGGTGGGGGTAGAAAAGAAAAATTAACGATTATGATTTTACGTTTAATAATTTAAGATAAATTTTATATTTAAACTTAATCGACAATATATCTATTCATATTAAAATTTTTTTTTTAAATTTTGAAATCGATCCAAATGGATATTCACATCGTGAAATATCGAATCAAACGAAAAATTGTAGGAAAATAAAGTTCGAAAAAATGACATTGGAATGAGGTTGAGAATGAAAAGAAATATAAACAATCACGACTCTACGTTTCACAATTAATATAAAATTATTTTGATATTTAAAATTTATGATCATATATTTATCATGGCTGCACTCAACATTTCCAACAAATTTTAAATCGCTTAAAACGAATATTTGTAATTTAAAATATTGAATCAAACGTAAAAAAAGGTAAAATTTATCGATCATATATTTATCATGGCCGCACTTCAAAATTTTCAATAAATTTTAAATCGTTTAAAACAAATATTTGTAACTTAAAATATTGAATCAAACGTTAAAAAAAAAAAGACTTAGCAAAAACGACTTAATCGAGTCGAGCCCTTAAAATACTGAACCAAATGTTAAATAAAAAAAGGGTTCAGCTCAGCTAAACGCTTAAAATATTGAATTAAAAAAAAAAGGCTTAGCTAAAACGATTTAGCCAAGTCGAGCCATAAAGCCATTTGGCTCGACTCGGTTTATGATTAGTAACAAGGAAGTACCTATTTTACTTATGTAGGACATGATTAAAAATAGGAAATTTTTTTAGATTTAATAATAAAATTATTTTATAAAAGAATGTATAATGAAAAAAAGATAATTGTAGCAAAAACCTCAAATCTTTCAAACACTAGCAGACATTCTTCGAATATTTAATTTGTTGTAGCCGTCACCCATGACATTTTCAAACGTTTTAGAGGATGCCATTTTGGACGATTTCCATCCAAACGTCCGTCATTTGACACTCAAAAAAGACTGATCGCTTTTTACCAAAATAAGTGAGGCCAAATTCGTCCATACACATTAAACACTAACCTCCATCTACATTTTCGAAATTGGAAAATTTAGGGACGAGTCTTACAAAGAGAACACAAATATTAGAAAAATTATCGACAATGAATTTGCCTGAAGCCAAAGAACTTGACGACGGAGATGTTGGATATGCGTGCCATCTGAGAGGATCACTACCCAAACCCATTTATGGTACACTTTTCCAAGTGTTGCTGTTTTCAAATATAGTTAGAGTAAAATTGTACAAGACTTATTATTTGTGAGAAACTCATATACTTGAATGTTGGGATCGTTATGAAGAAGTAACCCATTGCATTTAATCGATTTTGTGATTTTGTTGTTTGTGGTGAATGAAATAGGTAGAGAACTCCACCTTTTTCACGATCAGACTGATTGGACTTGTGTAATTTTTTCCCCTCTTTAGTAGAGAACTCCACTTATTTTATGATCAGACTGAACCATGGTGGGATTTTTTTTTTTTTGCAAAATGTGAAATTACTTGTATGAACACGGTAAGATCAACTATCTTGATTACGTGGACCTAGATTTCTTCAATCGATTTATGTTAGACAATACAATGAAGATGCTGAGTTACAAGTGAGCCAATGAGATATGTATATAGGCTTGAAAAGAAAAGATTCGCAGAAGAGTCATTTTGGTTAGTTACTGATGAAGATTTCATGAATGTTGTAAGATGGCTTGGTTCTACAAGAGTTACAGACATGCATTGTTTGCCGAAATCAACAAAAGTATTGAAATTACCGTGGGATGAGAATGTACCAAGTGGAGTTGTAGTGATTGATATGGAAACTAGTGCGATTTTGGAGAGTGCTAGTATCAATAATGAAGATATGGAGGTCGGACAGAAACCTTCATTTGCAGTTGAGGTTTTAGATGATATGGTAGATGGTGACGATCTTTATATGGTTGATGAATTTGAAGAGGATCGTTTGCATGAATATGATGGTGTAGATAACAGGGACTTGGTATATTTCACAATGTGGATGTAGTTGAGGCAAAGGTAAGTGCAAATGATCAACTAGTGGAGCAAACATGTGAGAAGTCAACCTCTGATCTACCATGTTCCTTTGAAAATGAACCAGGAGTAGAAGATGCTCGAGATACACAGTTTGAGCATCCAACAATTGACAATGAAATGACTGATTTTGCTGAACCATCAACATTTGAAAGTGAAACCTTTGTTGAATCATCCACATTTGAGGGTGCAACAAGAGTGTAAGATCCTATATGAGCAGCCCATAGTTGATAAACCATCATATTTGAATATGGTACAAGAGTAGAAGATGTTGAAAATATTGGGCCTTCTAATGTGCCTGTTGAACCTTTTATTGTAGAAGACATTAATGCTCAGAATATTGACACTGGGTCTCCCGTGGTGAGTCAGAAGTGGAAGAGGATAATGAGATTGGTTCATAACATTTTCAGATTATGAATATGAACATGATGATATGGAAGAAGATAACCAAGATGAAGATATATTTTTCAGATTGATGAGGGATTTGATTTAGGGGTGGGGAATGCAAGCAACGACCAACATCGTGAGCAGAATGAAAATGCAGAGAAGAGTGGTACAGACTACTGGGACTCAGATCATCTAAGAAGCATTTCAAGTGGTGATGAAGTGGGTACCACAACTAACAACAGAAATGAAGTTTGGTTCAACCCTGTAACTGACATGGAGGACCCCAAATTCAAGATTGGTAAGTGAACTGCAGTATGTTTAAATTTTGGGGGCCTACAAACAAAGTTTTGTAATAGGTTTGGGCCATCTTCTGTTTATTTTTAATAGGTTTAGGATCTGTTATGCATTTCATAATAATATGTTTAAAAGGTTCTCATGTGCTTTACATGTATGAAATTTGAAAATACAAAACCTTTGAGATTTGCTACTGTGCAATACTCCGTAAAAAATGCAAGAGAACCCAGTTATGTGAAGAACGAACCACATAGGATAAGAGTAAGATGTCAAGAGAATTGTCCCTGGCAATTGTATGCCTACAAACAGTCGGACAACAGCTTAACCATCAACACTTTCAGAGATGAACATAGCTGCACATTGGTCTGGTAAAACAGTAATGTCCATACAGGTTTCCTAGCTAAGAAATACCTGCGTAAGTTCGGGTTGGATCCTAATTTGTCTATGAGTAGCTTTATGGAAATTGTGAAACAAGATTGCATGTATGAAATATCCAAATATCAGTTTTATAGAACAAGGGAAAAATGTGTAGCAATTGTGGACTTGTTGAGGAACCGTACAATATTTTATGGGACAATGGTGAAGAGTTGCATAGAACTAACCCTGGAACTACAATGCATGTTGATGGAACATGAGGTGTGAAATTTCGTAGTTTACTAATTAAGTTTGACCTTACGTGCGGAATTATACAATTAACAAGTAATAAGTCACTTTTCATTGTTTCTAGATGGTTAAACAAATAATCCAATTATCCTGAGTTGAATTGTCGCAGTTTGAAATAAGAAAGTAATAAATAACACCAATATTGATGACGGAGAAACCCACCTGGGTAAAAACTCCTGGACTAAGTCAGTTATCTGCACTATAGACAATACGAATTTACAGTAAGATGCTGCCTAGCCAACTCNTAAAAATACCGAGACCAAGCCAGTTACCTTCACTAAAGATAATACGGATATACAGTAAGATGCTGCCTAGCCAACTCCACTAGACTTCCTGATCTAATTCCTGTAACCTCCAAGATCAGCTGAACCCACCAGCTCCCGATCTTCTGCAATTGTCCCTTTCAAGTGGATATTTATATGAGAGGATAACTAGGTTGAATGGGCCAGAAAAAATACTTCAAAACATCAATTAGGGTTTTCCGAATCGACTTGTTGCCTGAGCGAAGAGCTCGCGACAGGCGAGCGATGGCCTCTCACTCGAGCGATAGCCGAGAGACAGGCGAGCGACAACGATTATATTTTTGTCGCTCGAGCAGTGTTCATACGATAAGCTAGCGAATATGCAGCGCCGTGCTTCTCCTCGTTTTATGCTCGAACCCTAGACCCCATAATCCAATTTGTAAAAATTACACCCTAGGTCCTTAACTTTTACAACATGTTACAAATTAGTCATTTTGTCTACAGAATCGCCAACACTAAAAATCTAACGAACTCCCTCTTAGGCATTCTGTGACAAAACTATACAATAAATCAAACACGTGATACAGAAAATGTAATAATTGAAATTCATAATCATAAATAGGCATGCTAGTTTGAGACGTGACATTAATATCAATCAAAATGCCAATCGAAACATTAACATCACAAAACATCAAAACTTAAACAACTTATGCATTATGATATGGAATGAAATGCAATGCCAATACTCCCACTTACTATAAACCCTCAACATGTTTATATAGTATGTAAAATGTATCTATGTCTCTCCCTAACGACTCCTAGACATAAAATGCAATTTAAGCTTTCACCTTATGTGTAAATACCCCCCACCCCCCCCATTTTGTCACAAATGACGAAGGAACCGATAATTAAAAATACTTAACAATAATATATAATAATTCAAAAATGATGTTGTTAACATGCACAAGTATAAGCAATGTACAGTAAACCTTCCTACATACTTAGTTCAAGTTAACATGAAGTAAATTGTACAAGTGACCCATGTGTATAAAGTGTCACTAATCCTTTGTAAGCAGGACTTCAAACCTTAATTTTATGAGAAAGGACATGATAAATATAACTGTCAATAAGTATATTCCTCTATTTATGAAAGTCAAACAATTGAAAATACATTAGGACTTATAAAGAAAAACTCATTTTGTGTGAAAATTTTCTTTTCTCTCCCTAATTTTAAGCAATTTTTTTTCATCTTTCAATATTTTAAACACATAATTATTTTTCACATTTTAAGTGTAGGTTCTTCTATATTAAAGGACTAAAATGACCCCTGTAACGAGTTTTAGTTCGGTTGACCCAAGTCAGTTGACCATAGGCACCAGGTTATGAGAAACCCGACAGGATTAATTGCTCGAGTCAAATAAGCTTCAAATAAGAACATAAGGTGTTGATTTTATTATTACTGGGGATAAACTTGAGCTTAGCTTTAATAAATAAGATCAATTCATGTTCCAAGTCACCTTACTAACATGTGATTGTTATCTCAAATCTCACACACGCGATAGAGTCCCACAAACAATATCATAGTGTGTGCAGTGTAGATGGTACATAAAGACACATATACTAAGTACTCCATTATAACTTGAGCAAGTAATTGAAACTATGTTATAACTCATCGATTATGTCCATACATAATCACAACATGCAAGTTTAAGAATGTCATATATTATGCTGTACTAAAGTTACAAATCCTTTTTTTTTTGTTTTTCAATTTTTCCATTTTATTTTGTGTTTTTCTTTTTTTTTTTTTTAAAAAGAATGCATCGCACACAAAACAAAACAAAACGTGCATGTGCCTGTGCAAACATGACTAAAATACACATGCATGAAACTAAAGCCTAAAAAATAAACAAATAAATGTGATACATGCAAAAGTCAATAATACATAACAATTAAGCACCCGCATATACAAAAAAAAAAAATCTCATCAGCTAGGTATATGAGTGTTCTTACCTTTAAGAGCACCATGATCTATATAAAAGTTTTTAAGATCACCATTTTTCACCTAGACTTGCCTAGTATGTGAACGATTTTCAGACAATTGTGTCACCAATTTGGTTAAACGACTCACTTGATTAGTAAGGAATCCAATCTAACCAACAAACTCCTGATTTCTTTTCCTATTAAAGCTCTTGATTCTTTGTCTATTCAAGAATTGATGACATCTAGGGCATATGTGTCCTAACTCACTGTAGTGAAAGCAGGTCGGGACNCGATTCCCAGACTATAGTGTCACCAACTCTGTCAAACGACTCACTTGATTAGTAAGGAATCCAATCTGACCAACAAACTCCTGATTTCTATTCCTATTAAAGCTATTGATTCTTTGTCTATTCAAGAATTGATGACATCTAGGGCATATGTGTCCTAACTCACTGTAGTGAAAGCAGGTCGGGACAAACCTACAACCAATGTTACGTGGATGGTGACGTCCATTCCTAGGTTGACGAGTTCTACGCCGTCTAGTAGACATCTGTCTAACAAATTCATTATCCTTAAGATTGGGGTTAGGCACAAGTTTGGGTTGGTCAGTGGCAGAGACAAACGTGATCTTAGAAGTACTAGTACTGTTTTCCTTAAAATCTAGACCTCTCTTATTTCCAGTCTACTTGCCAATTTATAAAATGTTATCTAACTTTTCAGAACCACTAGAGAAGGCAAGCAGATGAGACTTAGAATATTTTAGATCGCTCAGAAGGTTCTTAACTTGGATTTCTAAGGTCTCTTTTTCAGTGGTCAACCTACCGACTCTTCAGAGGACTTCTCAAGCTCACTGATAATGTTCTTAACCTGACTCTCTAAAGTTTTATTCACGGATTTCACTTCACTAAGTATCAGTGTAGATTATTTAACATATACTATTAACTTCTCATTTTCCAATTCAAGTTCCTTATTCTTCATACTCAAAACTTTGCTTTTAGTAATAATATTAAGACTCTCCTCATACATCTTATCATAAGCCTATTGGATATCTTCATCACTTATAGACTCTTCATCAGAACCCTCATCACTATCAAAGTCCTCTTCTCTTTCACTCCCCTAGTCAGATCCATTTTTAATTCTCATAGTAAAGGTAATATATTTTTCACTTTCCTCATGAGTTGATTCCTCACTCTGATTGTCCGAGTTAAACTTTTCATGAGTGAGAGTATCATTCATAGCCTAATCTGGAATTCTCCTATTGCTAGGGTACTCACTCCTAATATGACTATAACCTCGATAGTTATGACATCTCACAGATTGAGATCGCCTTCTAGACTCACTGAAATTATCTCGCTATCTCTCTTTAGGTTTCTGTTTATTCCTAAAAAGTTTTTTGAATTTTTAAGCTAGGTAAGCTAACTCTTCTTAATTAGGATAATCTAAATTCGAGAACTCCCTATGACTATTCTTCATAGTGTTTAAGGTCAAAGACTTATCGTTTGTGGGTTTATCAAATGTTAGCTCATAAGTCTGGAGAGGTCCAACTAACTCTTCAATCTTAATTGAATCTAAGTCATTACTCTTCTCTATGATTATTCTGTAAGCTAGTGTTACCAAGAAATTCACAAGGAAGAACACAAGATTAATGCCGAAAAATACAGAAAAAACGTCTCTGAAATTTAAGAAATTTTATTATATTCAACAATAATGAAAATAAGTCTAAAAGTCGGACTTTATAGTAAAAATTAGAATTTTACCAAAAATGGCAAAATTTCAAAATCACGCTAAATTAAAATAAAGAATAAAATAAGTAGTCTGCGAAAAATATAGCCCCAATCGGGTTAGAAATCTTCTTCAAACAATAGAAATATTACCAAAAATAGCAAAATTTATCTTTAAATAGTAATTGAAAGGGAAAATAGTGAAATTTGAGGTCGAAAACCGTACACATCGAGCAAAGCTCGGTGATCACGACGTTCGCGCCGAAACAAGCTTTTCGAATTGTGGTCATAATCGCGATTCTAATAATCGTAGCCAAAGTTATGGCCAAATTACCGAAACACGTCACAATCACCAAAATTATCCGATCACTTGCCAACTTTGCGCCGATCTGTCAACTCGTGATACTTTAGAGCCATTAACGTGTTATCTAACAACTCAGCATCTAATTCGGACCCTCCTGCATCACTAAACCTATCAAGTAAGGATCTAAGAATTTTTCTTATAATTTTAGGCTGCAGGATTCCCTTACCAAGGTTGAAACTAGTATTTACTATGTCGTTTAAGCTCGCATAAAACTCATCAAAAATTTTATTCTCTTTCATCCTAATATCTTCAAACCTAGTGGTTAAGATCTACAACTTAGAGTTTTTAACAGCATGAGTTGCCTCATGTGTAGTCTGTAGAATATTTCAAACTTCTTTTGCAACTTCACACATAGATACTCTCCTAAATTCTTCAGGGGGACACTGTCATAAATAGGGCATGTAAGACTTTGCTATTCTAATTACACTAATCTAAGTTTGCTCTAGTCCAATTAGCAATGGGAGCGGGGATAACTTTATTATTAACTGTAGAATTAGGGGTAGTCCAGCCATTAACCACACTTGATCAAATTCGCTCATTCATAGATTTTAGGAAAACTCTCATTCTAACCTTCTAATAAGCATAATTATTGCCATCAAAATAAGGCGGAACAGATAATGAATTACTCATCTAAAAATCTAAGGTCAAGATTCGAATTTAGGTTCTGATACCAATTGAAATTTCGTAGTTTACTAACTAAGTTTGACCTTACGTGCGAAAGTATACAATTACCAAGCAACAAGTCACTTTTAATTGTTTCTAGATGGTTAAACAAACATTCCAATTATCCTAAGTTGAATTACCGCAGTTTGTAATAAGAAAGTAATAAATAACACCAATATTGATGATGGAGAAATCCAATTAGGTAAAAACTCCCGAACCAAGCCATTTATCTGCACTATAGACAATACAGATTTACAGTAAGATGCTGCCTAGCCAACCCTACTAGACTTCTCGATCTAATTCCTGTAACCTCCAAGATTAGTTGAACCGACCAGCTCCCGATCTTCTGCAATTGTCTCTTCCAAGAACTCCCCGTTCTTGTGCTTTTCTTGTGCTTGTAGTCAAACCTCTCTCAACTTTCAGCAGCCTCAGAAATTCAATTGAGAAAGTACTTTCCTAAAGATGTTTAGGAAATAGGTGTTTTGGATTCTTCAGTTTGATGTTTTCCCAAAGTGTGATTGAATGATCTTAAGAATAACAAGAATAAATCACAAATGAGGAATTGTTCTTGGATCTCTAAAGAATGATATGAAGTAAGAAAATAATAATCAACCACACAACAATTCATGTATAAGTTTGTGTATTTATAGGAGAGTGTAATTGGGTTGAATGGGCCGAAAAAATACTTCAAAACATCAATTAGGGTTTTTCGGATCTACATGTCGCTCGAGCGAAGAGCTAGCGACAAGTGAGCGATGGCCTCTCGTTCGAGCGAGAGCCAGGCGACAAGCGAGCGCTGACAATTCTATTTTTGTTGCTCGAGCAGTATCCAGAGGATAAGTTATTGAAAATGCGGCACCGTATTTTTCCTCTTTTTATGCTCGAACCTTAGATCTCATAACCAAACTTGTACAAATTGCACCCTAGGTACTTGACTTTTATAACACGTTATAAATTAGTCATTTTTTCCACATAATCGCCAACACTGAAAACTTAACAAAACGTGTTTAAAAGAATGTATGTATGCTTAGGGGCTTATAAAGATGGTTTGAAAGCTGGTTGTAGGCTTATGGGTGTTTTTTGAAGAGTGCACATGGGGATCAATTATTGGAAACAATAGGATTTATGGTGATAATTGTATGTTCCCAGTTGTTTAGGTAGTTGTGGATACAGAGAACAGAGCCAATTGGATTTGATTCATAGAACTTTTGGTATTTGACATAAGAATGTATAATAGTAAGGCTTGGACTTTCATTTCTGACAAGCAAAAAGGATTGGTTGAAGCCTTGAATCAGTGTTGTATAGGTGCAGAGCATAGGTGTTGTGCTAAACATTTGTATAGCAATTTCACTTTTAAACATAAGACCTAACTTTGAAGAGTTTGTTTTGGGCTGTAGCTAATTCTACTACTGTACCAGAATCGAATGCAGTTATAAATGAGATGAAAATAGTTAACGAAGAAGCCTTCAATTAGTTTAGTGAGAAACCATCATCTCAATGGACAAGATCTCATTTTCAGGAACATACTAAGTACGATATCTTGTTGAATAACCTCTTTGAAGCCTTCAATGCCTCCATTGTAGTAGTTAGAGAGAAGCCTATAATCACAATGATAGATAAGATTATGCATCAGTAAATGACACGGATGAATTCAAAGAAGGAGGCAATTCAAAAGTGGGATCGTGCATATGGTCTAAGAATTGTAGGGATAATTGAGAAGGCTAAATCAGATGCTAGGTTTATGAATGCTAATTGCGTAAGTAATAAAAAATTTGGAATTCGCAACACTGGTGGTTTGAAATGGAGTGTGGATTTAGTAATGAAGGAATGTGCATGTAGGAAATGCCAATTGAGTGGAATTTCATGTGCACATGCCATTTCTGATATGCTATCAAGGAAAATAGATATAGATGAATTTGTAGATGAATATTACAAGAAGGAAAATATCTAAGAGCATACAATCTTGGGATTCATCCAATGTCAGGGCCTGAACTTTGGCCTGATTTGGAGAAAAATCCACTGAAGCCACCAGTGAAGAAGAAGCAGGAATGTAGACCTAAAAAGCTAAGGAAAATATCTCAGTCTGAACCATTAGTTGGAGTTAAAATGACAAGATCAATCATGAAAATGACATGTAATAGATGTGGAAAAGTTGGACACAACAAGAGAATATGCGCTGCACAGATGCAGCCTCCTGAAGCACCACGGACACATAAACAGAAGGGAAAGGAAAGAAAAGTGTAGCCACCTCAACAAGAAACAACCCTAAAAAGAAAAAGTCCAAATAATGTAGTTCTGATGTCGTTGGAAACTGAACTTGTGCATATGAAATATGAACTTGGAATGTAATTGATGTTTTTGAATCTATAATTCTGGCATTTCATGTTTTGGGAATTGTAGTATCACTATATATAAGTGTTAAAATACTTTTCATTTTGATTATACTATTTATTAGTTATGTGATATATTGGATTTCTAACGTTTGGGGCCTTTGACTCAACATGGACAAAAGGTTTGGGGTTTTTACTGCACCATGTACTTAACGTTTGTGATCTCAACCACGTGCATATTTCTACGAAAATTAGTTGCAAAAAATGGACATGTACAAAATACTATAGTAATTAGAATTGCATCTTACACCAATTAACTTAGATTACACTGTTACCAAATAAAGATTACAGATCCAACAAAAAACCCCCAAAAGCTCAACACAAATTTAACTATAGATCCACTTTACAATCATTCCACAGACAAACCCACAAAACCAAATCTTCCATACACCACCTCCATTCGAACGGAGTTGCTTAATTTCAGCTTCTATCTCTTGCCTCGACTATAGAAGACCAGGTATCAGCTCCCTCGATCTCCGACACATTGGGATATCCCACCAAAGAAAGAATGTATAACCTTGAAGATCCATTCCACGTAGACAGGTACGAAATCATCTGCCTGGGTTCAAATTAGTCCACGATGTCTTCATTTGAGCAGGAATTCCGCAATTGCAAACTAGCATATCCATTTCTTCTACCTTCAATTCAACATGTTGATAAAGAGTGAGAAATTGACAATTTATTAGGGTAGTACTCTACTACTTTTGGAGGGAAATAAACAATAACTCATTTGGATGTTAGTGTTTAATGTTTATGGATGAATTTACCCTTTCCTATTTTATTTAAAAGCGGTCAATCCTTTTTGGGTGGTCAACTGGTGGATGTTTGGATGGAAACCGTCTAAAATTGCCTCATCTAAAACGTTTGAAATATTAGGGGTGACGGCTGCAACAAATCAAAGGTTCGGGGAAAGTCTGCTAGTGTTTGAAAGGTTTGGGACGTTAGCTACAATTATTCTGATAAAAAATTGGTTTGAGGGAAAATGATTTTTATGGAATGGGGGTCAAAGAGGGGCTTAAAAATATACGAAATTGAAATAATGTTTTTTTTTTGGTACTTGAATGTACACTTGATAGTAATGAAATATACCTATGTCAACAAGTCGAGGTGAGTCGAGCTCGAGCCGAAAAAAGAGTTCGAGTTGGGCCGATCTTTTTTGGGCCTGAGCCGAGCCGAGCAAAATCCGGTCAAAAAAATGAGGCTCGGCCCGAGCTTTTGACCCGAGCCTTAACGGGCCGAGTCGAGCCGAGCCGACTCGACTCGATTCGATTTTTTTTTTCTATATTTTTTACATAAAGAATTTAAAATTTGTACAAATTATAAAAGTTAAAACCCTCATCTTTTATCCGGGTTTGAAGTAAATTGATATGAAATTGTAAAATTTTTTTCTCGTATTTATAGCTAAAAAATATATCCGTTTTAACTATATTTAAAATTCAAATTCAAATTTTGAAATATTTTTGAAACGCAAATTGTAGTCAAATTTTTAAAAATTTGACAAGATTTGTACAGACAGCTAAAACGTTTCAAATAGCTGCCTGCTCAAAGGCAGCTAAATGTTAGTTGCCTTTTAATATTTTTAATTTTTAATAAAAAAATGTTTTATTACATGCACTTGCACGGTCGAAACAGCCCGTGACAGGGGCCATCCCGTGCTCGGGCCATCGCCCCAAAATGGGGCTCGGCCTGAGCCTCAGCTCGGGCTTTTTTCGGGTCGAGCTCAAACCGTCGAGCTTTTTTGACATGGCTAATGAAATAACACATTGGTAGATGTACAAGCTCTGAAGTCAAAATGGGAGGCAGTCCAAGCCCAGTTCCCCGGAAAAACTTTGAGCTGGTTTACAGTTTGATATGCCAACGATACACGAAAATCGATCTAGTCGGCTTGATTTATTAAAAATTGATACTAATTTAGGCTCCGTTTGACAGTAAAATTTTTTTGGATAAAGAATGATTTTTTAATTGTAATTTTTTGGAGAATGTGTGTTAAAAAGTAAGGAAAATTTTTGAATTTATATGAAAAATATTTTGTTATGAGAATGTGCGATTGAAAACGAGTATGAGGAAAAAAAAAGAATTTTGAAAGAGTGATTACACTTATACTTCGTAAAAAAAAAAAAAAATTGACTATGTAAGTTGCTAATAATCAACGAGAATACCTAGCCTTTTCAATTATATATTGCAAAATGATGGTTTGGTCAAGCCCAACACCTACAATATTCGTGATTTACGGGTTGGCACGATCTACAAATTTTGAGGAGGGTTTAGGTTAAGCTCAGACAATATTTTTAGATGGGCTAATTTCGACGAATTATTCTGGAGGTACATTATTGTTTACATTAACTTTGATATTTTCTCCTATGTCAAAATCTGGGTAATAATACGAAAGGTGTTGGAAAAATAAAAGGCTATGATGAGTATCATGTAGAAGGGTGTCAAAGTTAATGTAAATATGATGTACATGTAGTATGTTTGAATTCAGACTTACTACAAGATTGGGCTGAGCTTACATACGTTTGGTTCGAGTTGGGTCAAACACCTATTTTGACACCCGTATGCTAGGTCCAACATAGGCATTATTGTCTATGCTATGCTGCGTTGGGCAATTAACTTGAGTATTACTTTTCCATCTTTTTGTTATTTTTACAAGTTGCTTCAATTCTCAACTGTCTGGGTCAAATATATCCTTTCACATCTCGTATGATTCACACACATCTCGTGTAATTCACACACTACCAAACTTATTCTTTTTACTATTTTTCCAGTGTGCAATCTAAGGTTGAATTTTTCATTACTATCCCCACGCTCTTTAGTTTAGGTGGACTCTACTAATTGTAAGTCAACGCATTAATAAATAATGATTCTCCAATTCTTTGATTGCTTTGATATCTTTGACTAAACTAGGCTAATAATTTCTCATCAAAAGTCAAGTCTTCTCAAATTAAGTGTTTAAGGCTTAATCAAGGTATTTGATACGTCTTCTATTTCATAAACTTGCTTTTTTCGATTTTTTTTCACTCTCTATCCCTTAAACTTTCTATATAATCCATGAAACGAGCTTTTAGTTGATGACTCTCAAATCAGATGATTTTAGGGCACCGAGTTGTAAATACCATAGCAAGATTAATATTTCAAGTCATAAAGGTTACGAAAATATGTATTTTATATATTTTACTATCCTAATTAGTGCAATACCCCTCATTAAACACTATCTAATCAAATCGACCTTTAACTTAAGTCTTTTGCCCAATTTTATTATATTAATCTAAGACAATTCACACATAATTTTTCACACAAGGAATCTCAATTTACATCTGTATCTTCCCAGAATCGTAAAATCATCCCCAAACTATGTTAAATTCAGTCTAAGAATAATTGATATAGAATATTTTTTGGTAAAGCGACTATGTTCAATCTATCAACCTATCCAGCATATGAATTAAATTATTACATCATGATGTAAAACTCAATTCTAGTTGGCGTATAATATCAAGTTTTGCAAGGTTAAGTATCAATCAATATAGCATACAACCTATCCGCTATTCATAAATCAACACCAAATTTCAAATTTAA